>FAPJ01002802.1:11273-25088 GCA_001485985.1 Heliconius ethilla aerotome | reverse complement strand
AAATACGCTTTCTGCGCAATTTGCCGCGCGTGCTTCCCATTATCAATAACATATTTGCCAGACTATACTTACGGATATTTTTTTTACTCTGTGAATGTATTGTAATTAAAATTGACACTTGAAATTTTGGACTTGACTTTTTAATATGACAATTGACAATTAAAGTTTTGAGTTTTGTTCAAGGAACGTATACTAGATTTTGTTATAGTATCTGTATAGTATTTTAAATATTATTACAAAATTATTCGTTTTAAATTCAAACTAATCAAACCAAAACTTAAAAATTTAGATATAATAATTATTTTATAAAAACTTCGTGCATATCAATATGAAAATAAAGAGAACTCCACAGAAAAATGACAAGGAACCTCAAAATAAAAGGTCTAGAGGTGGAAATATAAAGGATTATTTCGAACGGACATTAGAAGAAAGTGGTTTAGCGTTAAATGACCCACCAAATAAGTGTTTAGCATCCCATGAAATTATTGTTATCATTAGAAATTTGAAAAAGACTTTGCAACAAAATCCCGAATACCCACGTAACATGACTGAATTTTATTTAAATTTCCAAAAAAGATGTGAGGATTTAAAAATATTTAAACACTATTTGTTTCCAAATATCTTAAGAATCACTGGTGACCAATCTTCTGAATTTAGCATTAGTGACAGCTTATTTAAAATATTATTAAGTCTTCCCATTCTTCAAAATAAGCTAACGGAATACATGTTTGAAAAAGCTATAGATTTAGCAGCTGATGCCAAGTGTGGTCCATGGATACAAATGTTTTTAAAATGCTTCTCTTCATTAGATCACATAGGTGATAGTGATAAAATGGCTGAAAATCTTATCAACCTACTGGATGTAACTTCAGAAAAGATGGTCCGCTTAGAAATAATTACTGCTATTCCAGATATAATAGGGGATCAAGTTCATAATAATATTATATCGGAAATGAGTAGAATCTTAAATGAAGATCATGATCTTATACCTGCTATTCTTGATTGTCTTTCATATCTGTGCTTAACAGATGATCAGTATGAAAAATTACAAAAGAAAACCTTAGATATTTTAAAGACATTGTCAAAATGTAGCCATTTTCCTAATTTTGTAAAGTTTCTACTTATACCTCAAAGGACTTCCAACATTGCTTATATAGAAATTATAGAAGGATTAAGAAACACTTTAGGCTGGTCTACATCAAATTCAACCCCTCAGGATATTGCTTCTAGTCAAATCCTTACTGCTTCAGCTATAAGAAACTCTATTATATCATCTAAAGTTATAGCTAATGCTTGGATTAAAGTAATTAATCAGTGCAATATCAGCACTGATCATGTGCCAATTGATTTAATAATTATAGTTATACTATTTTCAACAACAGAAGATCGGCAAAAGCAAATAGAAAACATAGCTAAGAAGCAAATTAAATTAAATATATTAAATGAAGATATGTTAGATGATGCGTTTGAAAAGTTTAAACCAATTCTAAAGGACTATCTCAAATATTTAATTTGTTTTACAAATTCACTTCTAAAAACCACACAAGAACCCTTGGTTCAACAATTTGCTTCACACATGTATGGATTAATGTTTTCTAAGCTAGAAGATTCCTGCCAAACTATAGCAGCTGAATTACTACAGTTTGGTTTAGATAGTAAACAGTGTGTTATGAATATGTTGACAATATTAAATACGGTAACACAGCAAGACATATCCATATTAAAACCACAAAGTATACAGATGCTAACATTATTAGATCGGATGGATGATATGGTTCTATCTGAGATAAGAGCAGTTATGAATTTAGTATGTGGGCTTGCTTATGCCATTGAGAATTCAGTAATTAGAGATGATATACATATGATCATAAGAAAGGAATTAGGAAGCTCTAACCCTACAGTCAAAATACAAGGAATTCTGGCTGGTATACATGCAGTTAAATATCTGATGCAGACAAAACATAATGAAGATGGTGACATTGAACAAGCTGATGAATCTCACATGAGTTCTACCAATCATTTACCAGATGGTGATATTCGTGAGGCAGCACAGATTATTGAACATATTAGTCGTAGTACTAGACAGTTTCCAGACATGATTGCATTTTTTTATGATGAATTGTGTAAAATAATTAAGTCTGCTAATTTTATTAATAAACATTTCTTAAATTGGATTACGGATGCTGTCACTAATGATTTACAACAAAATTTTATAGTAGAGGTAGTAGAAAATGAAAATATAGCAGAATTAAATCTTCAAATGAAACATTGCATAAATACTGATAGTGAGATAGACGAAATAATTGCCATAAATATAGCAGGCGCAACTTTACAAGCACAGCAAGATGTTAGTATCATTATTCTGTCTCCATTGTTTCAACTTGTGCAATCTTTACATATGCGTAAACATGAGGGAAACTTGTCAAGTATTGATGCTCTGTTGGGGTGTGCAATAGTAATGCCTAATTTCGATATTGATTTAATTGATAATATGAGTAGTACAGCTATATCAAATATATTAGATTGTCAAGTGCACTGTGCTAATTGGTTTCGTGAATTACTAAATGCATTTTCATCTCAAAATGATATAGCATTAAAATCTAAAATTTTCAATAGGATTATTGATTTAAAAAAAATTGAATATTTAATTTCTGAAATTCTAATGAAAACCAACATATTGTATAAACCACCTCTATGCAGTTTTAATTTAAATAATTTCAACACAAGCATAGAAAAAAGACATAAATATCTAAATACTAAATCTAAGATGGCAAATAAATTAGATTGTAGAGACGATTCAATTTTGCCCCAAACACTGAAATCTCAATCAAATTTAAATACAAATAATGCTATGAAAAATAAATTAAGTATATTGCACAGTATACCTTTTAGACCTTTTACTTTAGATTTATTAAATATACTTAATGCTGAATTGATTGAAGAGAGTGTGTCAGACAAAGAGTTAACTACAGAGACTTTAAATTTTCTTTTACATCATATTAACAATGATTTGGAAAATGTACTGATTTCTAAAATTAAGAAAAATACTTTTCTCTCCAAAAATTATTATTTTGAATTGTATAATCGCGAAAAATCTGTAGAATGCGCAAAATCTGTTTTTGAAATTTTGCCAAATATAATGCAGCATTTAAAATGTATAACAGCAATTTTGGAAGAATGGCTTATTGAAAAGGAAAAAGATGATAGTGTTTTATATAACGATAAAATTTTAGGATGTATGACAGCTTTAGAACAAATATTCAAGCTGCACACTACATATTTCAAATGGATTGGATTTAAAAGTCATCATAAATCTTTACTCAAGAATTCTTTACGAATTGTTGCGAATCTCAACGATTGCTTAAGCGGGTCATACATGCAAGACCTATTATTATCCTATGCAAAATGTTTGCAAACGTATGAAAAGTATTGTTTTCAGCTTAAGACTGCAACAGCGTTAATAGAAAATTTAAAAATGATTCAAGACTATTCATCGAGTCCTGCTATAATAAAAATAATAAGAGATTTAGCAAAAATATTTTTGTCCAAGCAATGGAAAACATCAGATGGAATAATTGAAAAAGGTTTACATTTGAATCAGAGTATTGACAATTTTGCTAGAGAATATTTGATTTATAACGATCCCACTGAACTAAAATCGATTACTCTTTTATTATTAAACGACATAAAAATATTAACGGAAAACCGTAATAGTCATTTACAATCATTTCAATGTATAAATAAAAGTAATTTTGTAATTTTGTATAGAAATTTAGGGAACGCGCTTTTATCTGCGACAAGAACAAACTTAACTAAAAAGCTAACCAACCTTGAACATTTAAAATTATGGCAAGATGTAATATTAATTTTAAAGCATATGACCGATATTTCAAAGTCTTTGAATAGTAGAAATAATTTAACAACATTTTTCAAGAAATCACCGCCGATCATCAAGTTATTCGTAGCGCAGGGCATACCTATATTAGAGTTAGAATTTAAAAGAAAGACCAAAGAAATATTAGATATTTTAAAAACATTACAACTATCTACAAGATTTCTTCAATCATTATGTTGCCATTCGCGCTTGAAACACGATACAGCTTTGTTGAATAAAGTTCCATCTGTGAAGCAACTTCTTGAAACACTTCTTTATAAAATTAAAGCTCTATTAGTTTCGAATAAATGCTCAGAAGCATTTTGGATGGGAAATCTGAAAAACAGAGATATAAACGGTATGGAAATAAAAGCCTCTCAACAATCTGATGAAAGTGAAGAAACTAACGAAGATTGCGATGAACATTTACCAGATGATGAGACCTATGAAAGTGATGACGAAATCCTTAATCCTGATTCAAGGAGCGTCAGTGATATAGTATAAGAGTTATTATTATAAATATAATTTGTAATGTTCATTAAAATTGATAAAATTGTATTATGTTATTTTTTATAAAACCAAATATAGAATAAATAGTACTTATCACATTTTAAAAATATATTTTTATACAAGAACTTGATAAAATTTAATCGCTAAAGATAGACTTTGTATTAGAATCGTGAAAAGAATATAGGTACATAAGCCCTTATGTGCGAGGTGGGGGAAGGTGTTGCTGCTTGCACGCAGAGGTGTAGCTAGATGCATAGCTAGAGATGATGCCATACTACCGTTAAACCCGGTGTCTACAGTGAGCGGAGTGCCATTATTGCCATATACGTCGAAATAGCCTCGCTCAGTTCTAGGGAGCGGAGCGAAAAGCACCTAAGCACTACCCGCTCATTTCTATTTCGTTATGGACGCATTGTTGTAGGCTTTAGTTTACCATTACCGTAAAGAGTTGTGTGAGAAAGTGCGAGAGGGATCCGTGAATATAAAAGACAATTAAAATATTTTAAAATTAAATTATGAATGAATTAATAACATTTTAATAAAGACGTTATAAATTGATTTTGTGTTATTTTATTATAAATTGTGCGTATAACTATTTTGAGAATTGCAAAACAAATCTTTATGAAATGTAGCATATAATTTAAATATGTTTGGCATAATATTATTCTTTTAGAGTTGAATGTACATTTGGAACAAAACATTTCTCGACACCTTATCTTTATGTTGCAGGGGTATCAGAGTTCAACGGTTTAATTAACTGTTGGTTAAATTGCAACGCATTGCAGCATTTTTATATGAAAAAATAATACCGCAAAACTCTTTCACGAATCATTTTGAATAGCTTAAACATATTGCGCCCGAAATATACATACTTATGTTTCAACAATAATAGGTATTTGAAAGTACATACGTAATAATAAAAAAATGATAACCCAAAATTATCTTAATATAAAATTATAATATTTCAATAACGCTATAAATACAATGTAAAATATGGAAATTCGAATTTAATAAATGATAAATGTACATAAGTATAGGTAAGTATACCTAGTAAAAACTGATAGGTACCATCAAAATTGTTTTTAACCTCTGCCTATATAACTGCAGATTGTTTACCCTTAAATCAAGTAAAAATCGCATTATAATAATGTACTTAATTCATTACAAAATATTACCTACATTTTGATACCTTATAAATATCAGGGCGTATGTGGGTATTTTTATATCCTTAATATGTCAAGTTTATGTGATAATTCAATGATTGTGGTGGCCTCCTATAGTAGTTCTTATTAAGCGTGTGATGATGATGCAAAGCACTAATGAATCGATGAGTAGCTGTAAGTACAGACTAGTTCTAATGTAATTAACAATATATTGCATATATATTATCGAGCTTAGTGTCATTAAACACTTTTTATCTCAGAATAAATATAACGTGCGCTCCTATAATTAAAGTAAAGATATGAATAATTGAATACTTAATGGGTGATGGTTTTTTATGCCACTGTGAAGCTAGTGATCTTCTGGGAAGCCATGTGCTGGGTCACGACAAGTTGGGAGTACAAGCTATGGAAAGATCAACTAGATCTAGCCTAGATGCTAATAGTGTCGAAGTGAGTGATTTTTTCGTTTGTATAAAATAAAAATTAAAATCTTTGACAATGTATTATAATATTTAACGATCATATGATATATTTTTTTGTAGATAGGTGAAATAACGGAGTCTCCAGATACGGAATATATGAGTACATCAGCTATTTTACATTATTGTAAATCTAAGGTAAATTTATACCTAAGTAAGTAAGTATATTAACAGAATTAACGTTAAGCTTTTATTTAAATGCATCTTCAATGTAATTTTTGTTGCAGATATTACTACCTTACTTAAAACTTCTCACAGTAATGGGGTTGAGGCCAGTGGTGGATGCTTCAAATTCCTCTAGATTCGCAATTTGTTTGTCACATTTTCATTCTACGCAAATTGCTGTATTTATGTGCTTAGGGTACATACTTCAGTACATGGCATGTTTCCGGTAATTAATTTATGCAAAATAACTAAAATTTAATGTTATTCTGTAATATAACTTAAGTGAAATAATTGTTACAGGCGGGATAGAGGATTTTGTTACAAATTAGTGCCTTTAGCTTTGGAATCCTCTTTTGAATACGATGCTTATAAACAAGTTTGTTATGGTAATGTCACATTTACCTATATCGGGCCTAGTATATTACATTTCCTAGGTTTCTTGTACGCGTTGTACCTTTTCAGAATATCTGATAACGAACAGCTGCAAAATCTTATGGAAAGGGTGAGAAATATTGATGATTAGAGTTACATTACCGTCAGTAGCACAGTCAGCTTTAGACAGAACCTATTGATATTATAAATGTGCGTTTGTGAGGATAGATGGATGTTCCATTATCACGCAAACACTACTGAAGGGATTTATATGAAACTTTACAGTATCATAGTAGCGTTAGACTGTGTGAGAATCGGCAACTACAGGAGAGGAGAGGAGAGGATTTTTGTTATATTTATATACAGGCGTGGTTTAATGTTAATTTTTTTAGTTTAAGATTGAGGCCGTCGTGGTGCGTGAATATAACATGATGGTTGTGGGTTCGATCCTAACTCATTTCCTCGCTCTGGTACCAAGGCAAAATTCCGGTGTTGAATTCTGTCACTCAAGACGCAATGCCTTGGCGGAAAGTGCGGGAACGGAGTGTCTTAACATTATATTCCCTCTGCCTACCCTACTGCTTGCAGGATACTACGTAAGCTGATTTTTTAATATTAAAGCTCTGTTTTTTAGGTGTTTTTGCTTTCGTCTTATGCGCCACAAGGAACACCTATAGCAAAGCCTAAACGTCTCTTGCGTATGTTATGGTTTTTCATAATCCTCAGTGTTGTGTGGATGTGTTTATCATTGTGTTCAGTAAATTTGATGATGGCTAAAGGTTTTATAATTTTTCGTTGGATGGAAACTAGGTAAGAAACGGTAACGGTTTTTATAACAATCATGTACCTACATATTGTTTGTTGAAAAATAAATACCCTTGATTTGGTTAATCATAATAAGTACTTACGAATGTGCGAATCTAAAGATATTTTCTGGAGGTGTTTGGACTTTATCTTTAAATATATAATAAGGTTCATGCAAGCGTATGTTCTTAATTTTTCAGGGCTAAGTAAGTAATTCCTTGTTAGTAAAATTTCTGGGGTAGGTACAAGACTATTCTAGGGTGGGCACGGCCAACCAGGTTCCCCCTATTCCTGCGCTCATGTACTTCGTTGGCCGTTGGTTGTGAACTGAAGTTTTCGTAAAGAATTCGTCAAATAAAAGGGATTACTAAATTATTCAATAACGTTTCACAGCTCGCCAGAAGTAATACTTGGTTTTAAAATTTTATTAATCTTCTGTACATTGATCCATGACATGGTGCAGGCTACCGTAATCACGAGCTATTGTTTACAAGCTCAACTTTTGCAAGCCCATCTTGTATTCTTGAAAGAGAGACTGCTAAATAAGACTATAACACCGTTGAACTGGATGAGAGTAAGTAAAGGGAACTCATTATAATAGGAGTAGAATATTAAATGTTGTATTCGTTTCTTATTCTAATTTTTATTATACCTATATTCTTTATTGCAGTAAACTTTCAATTTTGTGTTTCATTGTAAAAACATATAAGAAACACAAAATTGAAAGTTTACTTAGTTAGCAAATTTTTAATTATGCGAATATTTTTCGCAAAGATATTTAAATTTAAAATTCCTTTTTAGGAAATATCAGAATTTCGTAAATTGTTAAAATATCTTAATGATGATTTAGCCCCTGCTGTTTGCATGTTTACTATCGTTAACTTGTCGTGGGCCTTGTCCGGGACCATGTGGCTCTTTAACTTGGACAAGGTGGACACTGGGACTGAGCCTATAGCGGGAATCAGCGTACTCAATCTGTTGCTTTGGGTTTCAGCTGTTATCGTGCCTTTTGTACAGGTAAGTATATCAATTGACTCATAGTTGAAGATATATTGCAACATTTTTGTTATTATTTTACTTAAAAGAAACATGGACGTTTTGTGTCAAATATTATAATAATGGGACGGAATTTTATTTAAATTGTATTAAAAAAAAACAATATATTTTTTTAATGAAAAATATAAAGACTTACGTAAAGCAAACTTGATCATATTAAAAAAAAAAAACAATAAACATTAAATATTACATGCCCTTAAAATATTTATTTATAATGTCATATCTTTATCCATACACATGATACACATACTATAAAACATATAGGTATATGTGGCCGCCGTGGAGCGGAACAGCTTCTGACTGTACACGCGACTGTTGTAGATTCGATTGACACGAAGGAATTAATAATTTCCAATTGGTCTCTCTCTTTGGTTTAGTAACCTCTAAAAAAAGTAATGATCGTTTGGATTATCAGGCAGCGCGGCTGTCGAGCGAGGGTCGGCGCGCGCAAGGCGTGGGGCACGAGCTGAGCGCGCGCCCCTTCCTACACCAGGACGCGCCGGCCGAGGAGCTGGGCGCCGTGCTGGCCTACGCAGCCGCGCTGCGCCTGCGCGCCGAGCTGTGCTACTGCCCCGTGGCGGCACGCTGGCTCTGCGCCGCGCTCGCTCTCGCCGTCGTCGCCCTGTTCGCGCTTGGCATGTGCCATTATCTTCAGTGACGCCCATTTGATAAGTTGAAGTATTCAATTTTTTATTAAAGTAATTCTGATAATTTCTACTTTGTTATACCTACAATAGAAATCGTGAGAAAGAAACCGTTATGGAATTACATCTGAGTAACTTTTTATATTAGGATGAGTACTAGTATTTTTAATCAAAACAGAGCACAGCCTCACTAGTATATTAAAAAAAGTAAATTAATGCACAAAACAAATTAAACTACCAAATCTTCTAATAACTTTTATTATGTATTATCATGTTTGTATCTAATTACATTTAGTCTCACAATACTCTGGACAATAATTCTCTATAATAATAACTTCATATTCAATTAAAATAAGAAATTAAAAATTTCTTTATGAAACTCACTAGTCTTAATTCGAATTGTATTTTTAATGATTAAGAGATGTAGGTCATAACTGATCTGACATTATTTAAAAAAATAATGTAGAGTAAGTTTATGTAACATTTAATTTAAGCATGTAATATATTGTATACTACAGGTAAACATAGTTTCATTTTATATTAATTTTAACTTCAATTAATTCATTTATAAACAACACACATCAACTACATACATAATTATTTAAAAAAACATATATTAACATCAATTATCCACAAATACCATGTATTTGTATTGTAGAAATACAAATAAATACTGATGAAATAAAAAATAAATCTAATGAAATACATTTAATAAATCAAGAAATTGAAACAATAAAAAAATACTTGTATTCAATTACAAAAAAATGTTTGCAATTGTTGCTACACTGCAGCCGTATCCACCATTTCCAAAAAATGGTATAATTTCGTATCCCTGAACTAATGTGCGTGTAAGCTGTAAATGGCTGTGCAAGTTTATTATAGGATTTTTCTTATTTTTATTTATTTTTCCCGAGTAAACAGCATTGTTAGGTGCATACCTAAGTTCAGGGCGGCCGCGGCTCGTTGACAAGTATTAAATTTTAATTTGCAAGTGTAGCATGCGAAGCGAGGCTCGCTCCCCACCACGAGTGCACGTCGTGTAGCGCTTGCGATGCGGCCGCACCACCACCACCCCCAACACTCCCCAACGTAAAACCTCCCATCCCTGAACTATTGTGCGCATGGGCATGCGAGTGCTGGCGGTTAGTTTTTATCGCCGTTCCAGTAGCTGTTAATAATAATGCTTAGTTATTTTGGTTAAAAGTACCAGGTTTGTATAAAATGTAACATATACGTTGCTAGGTTAGTCTAAACAAATCAATAGCTGCTGCAGCGTCTAAACGTAAGAACCGTTATTTCTGATATTACATAAATATGCAAATTCAAATTCTCACAAAGTCGCAACACTTTACAAACGTATATATTAATGATTAAAGTAGTAATACTTACGAGTGGTAGATTTTTTATTCATAGATGGATGGGGGTCGCTTAACGTTGGTTGTAAATATTTCTTTACTGGACTTTCTGGCCTAAGATTGTAAGATAATAATATGAAAAATTAAGATTGATAATGAAAACAAAACAATAAATGCCAATCTACTACTACCAACAACCTACCTTGGTATTGCAACCGACGGTAATCCAGATCGCTTCAGTTGACTCTTGCCTGATGAACGTTTCGTTTGGGAGTCCAAAGCTGATATGACATCTGTATAAATCATATATTTTCATGTCAAGTTATTCATTGAAAGTGTCTTGGTACATACTACTAATAAGGGAACCTAGCAACACCGCGTTTTACATTGCCAGAGCAGGAAAATGATAATAATTTATTGCCTCAACTGAGGATCGAATTCGCAAACATCGCGTTTTTCAGTCAGACGCTGGCTCTCTGCGCCAAGATGACTTCAAATATTAGTAGTAAATATTGTCGTGTTGTAGTAATGTCATGTTGTAGTAAGGGGCCGTCGTGTCCTCGACTTGTGGGTTCGATTCCCACTTGGAGGAGTAAATTTAGCATTTTCTGGCTTTGGTAATAAGACAAAACGCGGCGTTGAGTTCTGCTACACAAACAGGAATATGAAAATAATTCAATAATAATTCTAATTCTCTAACATTGCGAATTAACACTTATCTCTGCCTACCCTGCCATAAGCGGGATGCTGTATCCCGCTTATGGCAGGGTAGCTAAAAAAAAATGATCATAGGCAAAAGCCTTGCTCTAGTGTCGTTACCGGAAAACTACAGAGCCATCAATATCTAAAAATAAAATTGCTTTATAGTTTTAGATGTTAAGATAAGCGAACATGTAATGTATAAAATGTACTACTTACTAGACATAATCGGTTGGGATGTAGATTCAGTCATTTCTGTGCGACCAGCGCTTACGACGGGTTGCTGAAAGTTTAAAACTTTATTTGAATATGGGGTAAACGAAACAAAACTGCATTGATATTCAAATATTGATACTGACATTAATATTAGTGGTTAATACGAAAGTGAGAGTTAGATTAAACGGTTGTTTAATGATATGTTACGTAATGTTTAAGAATATTAGCAATCGAATAGCAAGAGAAAATTAACAGTCGCGATTTTTTTTTCATTTTTTTATTTCTATAATTATAGAAAAAGTTACTTATTGTCGTAATTATATTCAATCAAGATAATAAGGACTACCACCAAGTCAAAAGCAGTTGGCGATACATACGTGACAATAGAAAAGTATAAAACCTGAGCATCAGCTTCTTGTTTCTCTTTCTCCTTTTCGCCAGTAAAGTCGACAGGTTGTTCATTTGTTTTCCTTAGACCAGCGATTAAACTGGTTTGTTGTTTCTGGAAGAATATGAAAGTTTTAGGAAGAATAGTTTTATTTATGTAGTTTTTTTACTTTAATGAATTTACTTTGTTTTTTTTATTATTAGTTACCCTCTTCTTCACCCAATACTCAAAGACAAATATGATGTGTGAAACCTGAATTATAAATTCAAGAACCTTTTTTAATGCATAAAGGGTTTATTTTGTGCTTGATGCTGTAGCAGGGTAAGCAGAGGGAACATAGTATTAAAACATTATCTCCTTCCCTTCCCGAATATTGAAGTGTTGTGTGTTGAGTTGTGGAACTCTCGTACTTTGTTTTTTTTACCAAAGCGAGGAAATGAAAATAGCAATAAGAATGAACCCACAATTGCAGCGTCTGACTGTACTAGACTCTGTGCCACTGTGCCATGGCGGTGTCAATTTAAAGTTTGAAATGTATAATGTAACATACACTACTACTAGCACGTATTTTCTTAAGGCATCCTTCCAGCCAGGTGCGTATAGTTTGCTTGGCGACCTCCTCCTCGATAAGAAACTCGAACTCTTCGCGCGCCAGCAGCTCCTCCATCTGCAAGGACTTGCGGATGTCGACCGTGCGGTATGATAGCATACTGAAATATTTATTAATTACATATGTTATTAGCCTAACTGGATTACTTTCCTTTTTTAGCTTAACACTTTTTATCTCGTATAGCAGGGTATGCAGTTTTGAGACGCTGTGTGTGCAGATACCAGACATCGCCCAATTTTCGAGTTAGGTCATTGCGTATCCAGTTGCGAAACTCAAGGAAATGACGTGATGTAACATGACTAGATAAATGGAATAAATTTTGTAAAGAACATATTTTCTAAGACCTTTTTTTATACGAATTCGCTATTAAATTATTTATATAATGCGTATAAATAAAATAAGAGGAATGCAAATATATTTATATTTAGTATATATTTTTGTGGAAATCCTATTCAATTCATCCTATTTGTTAAACATATTATTGTTATCGTAAAAGTAATAAGTAAATAACATACTTTATAACATCGTGAAAAGTTACATCCTCGCCATTATGGAGCCGTTCTAGTTCATAACACATATACTTGAATAAAAGTCTTTCCTTGTGAGTATCGCATTCCAATCTGCCTTTTAATAGTCGTAATATGAATTTAACCTAAAATGAATAGTAAAAAATACATAATCATCACATTAGACATTTTGAATAATTAACTACAGAAGGTCAAAAACAAAATAGTATTTTTTGAGGTTAAAATTTCATAAAATTCATAAAAGTTACAAAAATTTTAATTTCCATTGGAAAATAAAATATATTTTTTCAGCTTCACGCTGTATCCCATTCATGGCAGTGTATGCAGAGGGAATCTGGAAATCTATTGTTAAGACACTCCGTTTTCCATTAAGACACTTCCGTTCCGTGTCGCGTGTTGTTGCGTGCGTTGCGCGTTTCCATGTCAACCTCGCGTATTATTCCTCAAAACAGTATATTATCTTCAAACTGAATTCAAACCTACCTTCCTGACTGGAATTACTCCCTTTTGGTGGACATCTACTATGTTCCAAGTGTTTTGGAAATTTCTAATATCAGCATACGAAAGGAGAGCGTCTTCTTCGTTTGAATAAAATAAAGAAAAGTTTTCCATTATGATAGCTGTAAGGTACACATCATATTATCATAATTTATAAGGCATACATAATATTGTCAAAAATCATTAAATTATTCATAAATATCAGTAGTTAAACTAAAATTTGTTTTGTTAATTAATATTGCGTCATAAATTAAACGCATTGTAATATTGCATTACACATAAAATACAATATACTTTAATGTACATAATATAGATATTACATACAAAGCAAGAATATGAAGTTGTCGCTTCAGTGAACGTTTGGAATTGTATAAAAGATAGTAATTAGATGGTGCATAAAATTATATCAGGTTCACGCTGTATCCCGTACATAGCAGACTAGGCAGAGGGAACCT
>FAPJ01002799.1:0-11250 GCA_001485985.1 Heliconius ethilla aerotome | reverse complement strand
AAATATAATACAAAGGTTAGCTTATAATTTAATTTTGTTATATCTAATATATTTACATAAAAATTTACAAAGAGGACTAAACACAAACATTAACAAACATTGAACATTAAGAGGACGGGGAACTTTATGAGGAAGGACGTCGTATAAGGGACGGATTAGCTTCGGGCAAGTGAAAAGGATGTGAGGAGGGGAGCCGTCGTCTAGGCCACATTCACACAGAGAGTGGTCCCTGACCCTGATCTTAGCTAGATGTACAGGAGTAGAAGCATGCCCAAGACGTAAGCGACAGATTGTTGATATAATCCTCCGTTCAGTAAATCTTTGGGAGAAAAACCAAGGTCGCCTGGGGATATTAGGTTGAATAGCACCATAGAATTTACCTTTCTGAGATTTTGACAATTCCCAGAATTCAGACCATGACACATCCAAATGAGTTAATGCAAGAGACAACAGATCCTGGGCCGAAATAGAAGAGTGATCTGAATTACCACACTGGACGGCCAATTTTGCGCACGAGTCTGCAGATACAGCCTAATAACCGTATACGTTAGCACGTCAATGTCAGTCAGCGTCATTACTTAACTGACGTTGACATTACGTGAGTAGTTTCAGTAGATCAGAACATAAATAAACTCAACTGGCACGCTCGGAACGCCATACATCGAGAAATCAATCAATCAATCAACATAAATAAAAAATAGTTTAAAAATATCCTTTTGTGGAAAAAAATAGCAATTTTTTTTTTTTTTTTTTTCAATAAAATTGTGAACCATTTATTCATAAAAGTATAGACACAAAAGTATCGATGGTTTGGAGAATCGAGTACTTTTCTGAAGGAATAATGCGCATACGTCAATGAAGTCAGTAAGAATCAAAAACAAAAACATTTATAAATCTTATTACTCGTCCTTACAATCGCTTAATAATAAAAGTTTTTCGAGCCGTTTTGGTAATAGGCGTTTCGGGTTTAAGAAGTAGTTTCGAGTACTTAGTAGTAGCGTAACTAATTTTAGTACTCATTATTATTATAATTCTTATCAAATAGTAATTAGAGCATAATTTCGAATTTAAAAAATATTCCCTAATTTCGATTTACTATACTCGCATACAAAGGATTCCAAAGGAAGAGTGCATGTGAGTGAGATGTTGCTATTATTAGTATGAGTCGAAAGGTCAAGTTAGTTTGGTAATTTATTCGATACGATACCTATTAAAAAGAACTTGATAAGTGTAAATATCGAAACATTCGTACAGAAGTATCGGTATCGAAAGGCAATGTACTCGATATCACAAAGTATCGATACTTTTTTCGTATCTCTAGGCAACACTGACAACTATTTTTTTATATTATATTGATTATACATTTACTAATATAGACTGCACTAACACTTGCATTTTACAGTTTATTAGTGCACCTATTATAACTTAAAAGCTAAATATTGCATTATTTTATGGCACGTTAAAGGATACTGCTTGCGAGAACTACCTTTAACTTTTGCACCCAGAGCAATGGATTCTAACATAGATCCAATAGATGCAATAGATCCAATAGATCCAATGGGTTTATTAGAAATTAGAATAAAAATCGAATCTCCTGACGATGACGCCGGCCCCAGCACCAGCCCTGCATTCAATCATAATGGAATAAATGATGAAGAAGGTTGGAGCTATTTTATTCTTATTGTGTCTTTCCACCATAATACCAAGTCAATTTTAAAATTTTATGCTTGATTTAAGATAATTGAAATGAAAGTATATAAAAAAAACCGTCATTAAAGAAGAGAGAGATCTCAGTTGACCTTCGAAAACACAGTATCAAAGATACTGGAGGAGAGTCACGTAAAAAGCATGAAGCAAGACCCCCCCAGGGCATGTATGAAGAGGTTCATGACGTAGGACAAGGCGAAAGATGTATGCAAAGAGCGTTTGGTTCTCTCTAACTTCACTCTTAGTGATACAGCATGGAGCTAGATTAGATTTTCAGACAATTTCAAAATTTTTAATTGAAGTATCTATTTCATTGATTGATTTATAGATTTTGGGGAGTTATCAAAGATTTGTCGTCTCTGTGGTGTGGTACCCAGTAAGCCAACAACTGTACTTAAAATATTTGAAAATGAATGCCAACGGAAACAAATATCAGAGAAGATTAACAAATATCTACCTATACAAGTAATTATATACATTACCTTTGATACTAGCATTAAGTGCCAACCTTTCTTTTACTGCTTGAATATCTATATAATTTTATTTATTTCATAACATCCATTACCACTTCAATATTTTGTTTGCTTGCCAAATTCTTAACTCTTTACTATGAGGTCTGATATATGATATTAATGAAAACAATTGTATATGTATTTGTAAATGTGTTGTTAATTCACTTATATAACTTGGTATTTATTGGGTTATTAAATCTATATTTTTTAACTGTACCATAGGAGGTTGAGAGTAAATAAAAGCTAGTTTGGTTTTAAAAATAATATTTATTCTTGATTGTAATTTTAACTTAAACTGATTGATTTTTCAACTTTTGTTTGGATTGTTGTACAATAACAATATATTGTCCTTCCTCATATAATTATCTGTCCCCTTAATATTCAATGTTCGTTTTTATTTATGTTTAGTGCTCTATGTCAATTTCTATGTAAGTATATTAGATATAACAATATTAAATTGTAAGCTAAGATCTTTGTATTATATTTTTTTTCTACTAATCTTCAGTGTTATGTATAAAATGTATTTAATAAGTAAAGGGATTTTTTTAACATGCATTCTCTACTGTGTAACATTATCTATTTATACTGTACAACCTCCTCTGTGTCTTCACACAATGTGACATTGGCGAAATGATAAGTACTCAACTGGCACATTTAGAATGTCATAATCAAACAACCATGCTATATTTTCTGAGAAATTCCATTTTTAAAGCTTATAGTTTTTTACATCATTTTCATCAAAGCTTAACTATTCTTAGGCTTTACAAATAAAAGGAATGCTTAAAAAATATGTATTTCCGACATTTCACTGGCATATCCATTTTTGTTTTACAAATATTTAATGTTTACCTTTTTTTCTTTTCTCTTTAAAAAAAAAAGATAAAAAGTGTATTGGGCCAAAAAAAGAATTGTATACTTTTTATATCTATTGCTTTATATGAAGTTTTATATATTTTTATGTAAGTGCCATTAAGCTGAATCAATATTTTTTTATAATTTTAAAATAATTACACTTCTGTTATCCATTTATCGCCGAATTCTGGAAACACGCAATGTTTTGCAACAACAGTGAGGAAATAAAAATTTTAAATATTACAAAATAGCAAGAAATTAAAAAGTAATTTTTAATATAATTATTTCCCCGAGTTTGGATAAACCCAACCCTATGTTTATAGTCAAAAATCACTGTGGCACGACGGTCTCTTATTTAATAAATGTTCATAATGATTGTAACAATACAATATATTTTAGGTCTTGATGGAGGATCCTTTACCAAAAACAATTTGTGCCAACTGCATTGAACTATTAGAGAACTGGGACAGTTTAGTTAAACGTACCAAGATCATTGAAGAGCAACTAAAAGAAAAATGTCGCAATGACCAGCCACTGGCCATCAATAAGCCCACACAACAAGAAAAAGATACACAAGAGAATGCAAGTACAAATGTAAGTTTCTGTATCAACTTCAGGACTGTGCTTGGGAAACTAGCGTGGTTAGTGCTAGCTATCTGAAAACTTCAGGACCTGAGGTTTTGATAATGCGGCGAATAAAGTTGCGGGCATATATTTGTACCTACACTTATTTAGTATGAAATAAAATAATAAATAACTTATAAATTTATACTTACTTCGCCATAAATTTTATACCTGTAGGTCTACGGGAAGTACATTATAAGTTTTGATTACGCGGTGAAATTGTATATCAAATGGCGCAACTCAACGCCATTCTTTGGCTTGTTACCAAATATATGCCTCTAAATATTAATAAATTATAAAAAAAAATCCCCAAGTGGGAACTAAACCCACAACTGTCGTATTTAAAATCACGCTTGTGTTATGTGTAATATAAGTCTTTTGGGGATTTATTTGATTTTGCTTGCAAAATTGTATTTAGATAGATGGTTAAGGCATACGCGTGCACGGCAAGCGCAGTTTTTCCCGCGTAAACTCCGGTCCCGCTTAAACTTAACTTAAAAACTACCGTGTTTTTACTAATATACAAATTAAAAACTAAAGATTCAGTCAATTAAAGATTCAGTCAATTCAGTAAAACAGTTGTATAAAATAACCTACGGCAATTATCAAAATTGTTAACTAAGCACTTTAAATTGAGATGATTTTTTTATTTATGACCGATTGTAATAAAATAACCCTACATGTTAACGAAAGCTTACCAGAATCCAATAGTTAAAACCGCATTTAAATCGGTTAAGCCAATTCTGAGATAACTGATAACAAAAATATTTGAATACGTATTGTCTAGCGTTCTAGCATATATGAGTTATCATATGTTTGAGATGTGATCATACCACAGATATGTAAATTTGTGTTTTAACTCGAGATGTGCTGCATTCTTAATTATTTTTTCTTTTTATTGTTTTAAGTTTTTTGCTTAGTGCTTTAACACATTTAGGTAATTCCATACAATTTTTTTCAAAACAATTAAATTTTTACATTCACCTACGTAAAATGAATAAATGAATATTTATTTTGTATTAACCTTCCAATAAACATTTCAAGGACCACCACCGTTAGCTGTTTCTTGTTTCTTATAATTTTGAAAGAATTCCCATACTTCGTTTTGTTTGACCGAATTATATTTAATAAATATTTATAATAAGTATAGCGACAAAGCTTGATAAGAAGGTATGACTTAGTTATCCGACACAACGCCGGTTCCCAAGCAACGGTTCCCAGCGACGGTTTCCAAGAAACATGGGTTCGACTTGTTATTAAATTATGTAAAATAGTAACAACAAAATCGCTTGTACTGTTTTCTATTTTAAAACAATATACTTCAATATATTTCAATAATAAAAAAATGGTTACGGTGAAATATCTAATTATAACAAATTTCTATTGTTTTCAGAAGGAAACAGTGCCGATCATAGAAAACTACACCTTTATTCGAGAAGATGATCATGGCGTGTTAGTATTTTAACATTTTATCACTATTATAGAATCATGCTGTATCCCGCATATAGGCAGGGCAGGGATATTAATGTTAAGACACTCCGTTCCCCTATCACCGTCTAATTTTCGGGACATTGCGTGTTGAGAGCCTAACTCAATGCCGCGCTTAGTCTTGTTACCAGTACGAGGAAATGAAAACAATTCATATTCTGAGTGGAAATCGAAACTAGAACTTTAACGTTTGTAGATGTTGTACTACTGCACCACGACGGCCATAGTTATTACAAGCTTTTATTCGATTTGCCATATTAATATGTATATTAGTTCATGTGAAATCTTGCCAACTTAATCTGACTGTGGGTCAAAAACACCATGAACAATGCCGTACCGGATAAAAATGACAGATACCAAATTCAAAAATAATATTTTGTTTATTATTAATTCTGACAGTATTTATGCCAAACTAAGTTTTTGCAAAATAATATTAAAGTAATTTATTTAGTGTATGTAATGTGGCAAGTCGAATTTACATAAGTTGCTAGTTTTGTGTGAATGTACTATTTCAGGTCGTCAGATCCACATTTACTTTCCGCGATTATCAAAAGCATGTTGACTGACGACTATTTTAAAATGTTGGACATTGATAAGGAAGGCTCAAATGTAGAATATGTCTGCCAAATATGCCCGGAAAAGCCGGCTTCGAGAACTATCGACAATTTGTGCTACCATTTAACTTGTTCACATCCTACTTATATAATTAATAAGCAATTCATTGAAAAATTTATAAAAGAAAATATAACTTTTGAAGAAATATTAGATGATAGCTTAATTGATGAAGATCCAGAACTAAGAAAAACTATACAATTACCAAATTACTTTTGTCCGTTTTGTGATAGTGCTTTTTCGTCGCCAACTCGTCTTGTGTGTCACTTGAACAAGCATATAGAAGTGAACTTAGATGACGGACTGACATGTTGTGATAATTATTACCCCAATAAGAAGTCCTTCGTGGGCCACTTGCAAACAGCTCACGTCGTCAAAAATGTAGATGGCAAAGAAATATGTAAAAGTTGCGATTTTGCCACAAGTGACACAAATAACTTACAATTACATATAAGTGAAGCTCATCCGGAAAGTAAAATTTATAATGGAAAGGACAAGAAAGACCCAAGTCCTAAAAATCAGAAATTCATCCCAGCAGTGTGCCCCGAATGTGATAAAGTTTTTTCTAACAAATATAACATGCTGGTTCATATGAAGAATCATAGTAAGTCATCCGTTAAATTTGCATGTGACAAATGTAACAGAACATACAAAAGTCAAGGAAACTTGTCTCATCACAAGAAATTAGCACACGAGGGTCTACTTCCGTTTCCGTGTCCTCTTTGCGGGGAAGCGTTTCCATCCAAAATGGCGCGCGACGTGCACACGCGGATACACACCGGCAGCAAGCCGTTCTGTTGTCAACTCTGCGACAAGAGTTTCCGAGCCAAAAATAGCCTGGAGAGACACATAGACATGCACTTAGATATCAGAAAGTACGCTTGTCGTTTTTGTCCCAAAAAGTTTAGAAAACGGACGCACCTCAATTACCATTCGAAGACGCACGAAATAGGAACCAAATCTGAGTAACTGAAGTTATTTGTTGCAGATGGTCACCCTACTCGGACCAAGATGAAATGTACGGAAGTGCCATTGAGCAGATAGTAGTCGGAACGGCTGCCGAGTTTTATACTGAACCTAGTTTGTCCGACGACGAACCTCTGGCCACCATGGCAAGCAAGAATAAAACAGATCTATATAAAAATTTTTATATCGCCTTAAAACATTTCCGAGACCATTTCGCGAGCGACCATCACGGACAGGTGAGTCATTCGGACTTTTCCGATTCCACCGATTCTGAATATGACGAAGTCGACAACGCGCAGGAGACGGACCTGAAGTACTACGACGACCTCACGGACCACAATGCCGGCACGCATGGCGCCGACGATGTCAGCCGCGAGGAGCTGCACGCCGCGCGCCGCCGCGTTGACGGCAAGCTGCGCTACGACTGCCGTCAATGCGGACGCAGCCTCGCCTCCGCGCACTCGCTCCTCTACCACGCGCGCATCCACTCCGGCGCGCGCCCCTGCGTGTGCCACCTCTGCGGCAAGCAGTTCCGCGCGCCTGGCGGCCTCGCGCGCCACCTCGCCGACACGCATCGCGCCGCCTCCGCCCGCGCTTGCGCCCTCTGCCGCCGCTCCTTCGCAAGTGCGCACGGCCTGCGCCAGCACGCGCGCCTGCACTCCGGCGAGCGCCCGCACGTATGCCCGCGGTGCGCGCGCGCATTCGCCACCCGCGCCGGCTTGCACGCGCACGCCCGGACGCACGTTGCGCGACGCCCGCACGCCTGCGCGCTTTGCGGCGCCGCCTTCCGCCTGCGCGCCGCGCTCGCGCGCCACCGCCTCGCACACTCAGGCGAGCGCCCGCACGCGTGTGCGCTTTGCCCGCGCGCCTTCCGCTCGCGCCACGAGCTGGGCGCGCACGCGCTGGCGCACTCGGGCGCGCGCCCGCATCCCTGCGCGCTGTGCTCCGCCGCCTTCCGCCAGCGCCGCGCGCTGCGCCTGCACTGCTCGCGCATGCACCCCGACCACGCAATAAATCATTCCAACTGACATTTGTGTTTTCTTGCGACCGAATCGCAGTTTCGAAATTAGAATGACCTCTTAGAGATTACATTATCGTAACATCCAATAGACAAAATGTATTACGTCTACTTTTCAGCACATTGAGTGACGAGAAAAGTGCCGTCAGCCTGGTACCAGATTTAGCGTCGGACGAATCTAAAAATACACGAAGGGAGTATATTGAGAAGCCCCAAACTGTTTTGGTGAAAGACGGCAAGAAATACGGAGTGTGCGAAGTTTGCCAAAAGGGAGTGATGTTGGCGTCGTGGCGACGGCACGTGCGCTCTCACCGCAGCGTGAAGAACTTCAGCTGCGAGGCGTGCGGGCTCGGCTTCAGCGACGGCGGGAACCTCGCGCGACACGCCCGCGCGCTTCACGGGGACGACCGCCCACACACCTGTCATATTTGCTTCAAAAAATTTTCTAGAAACAATCACCTCCAGGACCACATAAAGTCGCACTCCGATACCAGAGAGTTCGTCTGCGACTTATGCGGTAAAGCGTCTAAATCCAGCTCTGCCTTAAGGATGCACAAGAGGACCCACGACGACTATAAGTTCCACTGCATGTACTGCGAGGCCAAGTTCAAGCGCCGCGCGCACCTCACCGCGCACGTGACGATGCACACCGGCGAGAAGGCGCACGAGTGCGCTTGCGGGAAGACATTCCGGCTCCGGAGCCAGCTCACCAGCCACGCGCGCACCCACGAAAGACAGGACTCGTAAGTTACTATACACGTTCTGATCGGGCCGCTTTGTTGCAGGTTCGAAACGCCACCGTTCAAGGCGTTCGTGCCGTTAATATTATTGAACTGGACATACGTCGAGAACCGTCAGAGCATCTGGCGCTGGTGTTTCATCTGTTACAAAAGGTTCCAACGGAAGGTGTTCACCACGCACGTGTACACGATGCACGCGGAGTTCCAGCTGCACTGCGAGGTGTGCAACACTTTCGTGGAGAATCAGAAGTACGTAGCGCACATGAGTCAGCACTCTTATCCAAATCCGAGAGATCCGTAGAAAAGGAATAACATGCCAAGGAAACTACGAAGAAGATTTGGATGTCAATCTCATCTGGTTTGTCAGACACGAGTTTTGTGACTGCAAGAATATTATGTGTACTTCCAATAAGCAAATGCCATTCAAAATATGTCCCACCTATGTAGATTACGATTATATTACGGAAACGATGGCTCATTTGCGTATTACTTCGCAGGAGAGTACGTTGTGCATATGAAGAACATTACATTGAACATGTCACACGAAGAAGGAACTCAGCACCATAGACACACCGAGACATAAAAATCGCAGAAAAAAATTGGATTAGGAGCCGTTTGAATAAGGATCTAGATAATCTAAGTGCAATTAAAAGACAATATGACTTACACAATAGTCGAATAGATTTTTTTAAGAGACGTTATGGATCTGATATAAACCAGCTGCCCAGACGTCCAATACGCAACTATGACACTAACGGCCATATTGAGCTTCAACTGGAACACTAATTAAATAATAATATCAATACAGAAAGTGATGGTGACACAAATACTCCAGAAGTGAGACGTATTAAAAAAGAAACAGAAGTGTCGTTTCTGTGACAACGTAAAGTACGTGCACAGAGAGGGCCAAGGCCTGCTCGCTCCATCGCAACTACTTCGAATCTTCAAATGCTACGACTGCAATAAGCACCTGAGCTACAAGCAGAGCTTATTGAGACACAATTGACGTCACAGAGAAGTCAAGAATTACCACTGCATCTCCTGTAATAATTCATTCCGATAGCGTATACATTTAGAGAAGCACGAGGAGGTACACGACCGAAGAGTAACTACAATTTTCCAACTTGCCAAAAGGTGTTCACCGTAAAATCCAAGTTACGGAAGCATCAACCCAAGCACATGGTGAAGAACTTTCAATGTATAATTTGCAAGGAGAAATTCACGGGAGACATATTTGAAGATTCACATGACGAGGAAACAGAACGAAGATGAGTCAGGAGGAAAAGTGCTGTGGAAGATGAGGGGTATCAAATGGACATCCGATGTAGGGACAGGTAAGCCTGGCGTGCAGACCAGGAGAGTCTCGACACGGAAGAAGTAAAGCCAAAAATGATGATGATGAATGTGTGCATGATGTGAATAAGTTTATAAGTAGAATATAAAATTAATGCATCACTCTACTTAATATTGGTCAAACTTTTCTACAGGGATATTACTTATCACATTTTTAAAAGATTCGTCACGCCTACTTGTAAACTTCTTCAAATCATTCTCGACTACATCATCAGGCGGTGATGTTTTCAGCACAAATAAGTATTAACTTTTTTCACATTCAAATAAAATATAACTTTTATTTATCAGAAGAAACATCTCTTTAAGGCGACTATAGGTGTGTTTTTAGTCTATTTTATAGTATAAGTAATCATAGTTTTTTAATTTGATATTACTTAGAATAACATATGCTCCTAAATAGATTTTATTTCTTGTATGAGTGCGACAGTTTTTTCATAATTATAGTAAATAAAAGAAATATAAATATTAAGTGAATCCAATTGCAAAATTAAACTTTGAGTCTATATAAAATATATTTCTATACATTTTCTACTTCATACTGATTCACTCAGTATTACTATGTGTAAATTATTCTGTTTCTTGTTTTATGGCTTTTACGTGAGTCAGCTGTTCTTAATTAATGGCGTTTCGAGCGTGCTGTAAATTATTTTTGCGATATTTTTGTAACTGACAACTATAAAGAGCTCTTTATAGATTACATTTTGGAATAAAGAGCCAAAGATCTATCTGTGAAATAGAATCAAAAATTTATTCGAGTAGACACTCAGTTATGCCAGTATTTTTTTTAGTATCCTTAATATTTCTCAGAAGTATTTTTTTTATTAAGGTTTCTCAAAAATTATTTTATTTAAATGAAAGTTTCACAGACATATTTTTAATTAAGTTGTGATTTCTCAGATTTTTTTTTAATTAGGTTTCTTAGAAGTTATATTTATTTTAACAGGCATGTACATTTTTACTATTTATGTGCTATATATTTTGTAAATCTAAGATTCTTTAAAACAAAAGCAATTAATAAACGATTCCTACATTTTTCAGATAACGCACATTTTTGCAAAGAATTTGCATTTTTCCTTTCTCTTGAAATTTTACTTATATTTTGTTTTTTGTAAAATAACACTTTTTTTCTGTATTTTTTACACCTAAAATCTAAGTTTGATACACTGTTAGCTTCCAGCTTTTTGTACATACAATGTGTATGAAACATACAAAAACTTTCTCTATTTATCTAAGATTTATACTTAAAATAAACGTATTTGGATATAAAACGGTGTTTTATTAAGATGTCAATTAGAGTACAAGTATATTATATAACAGAGTAATACGCTTTACTTGTTAGAATTTTTTTACAGATATTTTAAATTTTGGTAGTGGCAAA
>FAPJ01002788.1:30492-40508 GCA_001485985.1 Heliconius ethilla aerotome | reverse complement strand
CGCGTCCGGGTCCACTAGTATGAATATAAATCTTGACGGCACTATACAACTCGTGAAACAACAATTAAAGTTTATAAAGATAGGACGATTCTTGAATCGATTATTTTTTACGTATCGAGAATCGACTTAATCGGTACTCTCTAAATATGTCAGTGACGACATTTTTAGTAGTGCTATGGTAGTGCCATGATATTTCCTCCATTCTTAAATCAAAATAATTTTTTAAAATGTGCACAAAACATATTCAAAAAATAAATAATAAACATCTTTAGTTTAATTATAAGCACAAAACTAGTTATAGATAAAAATAAATTTTATATATGTATAATATAGTTTATAATACAATATCTGATGATTATTATCCGAAAATATACGAGTACATGTATGCCAATCTATGTATTCACAGTTTTCATAAAATCTTAGTTTATTTAAAGTTCTTTATTAAAAAAATTGAAAGTTAGAAAGAAGTGGATAAATTACGCGGTCAAAAAGCTATGTCTACATTATTATAGCTTCACGGTGTATCCCGCACAGATCAGGGTAGGCAGAAGAAGCATAGTGTTAAAACACTCCGTTCCCATTAAGACATTTCAGTTCGCCTTTTTTTGCTGAATTCTGGACTCATTCTTGCGTGTCTTAACACACAAGAATGAACCCAGTTGCGTGGCTTTGAATTCGCCACGTCCACAACTCACAATCGTCACGTTTATATGCCACTGCATCACGCCGGCCTCGGTAAAACAAAGATATTATAAATAAATGTATAATTTTTTTCAAATGCGTTTAAAAATGCATTTTTTTTATTATTTTTTTTAATTTCTACAACTTCTAAATATAAATCATCTACATTATTTAAATATTACGAGAGTTTTTTTCATTAATAATAATTTAATTTAAAAAAAACAATCAAAACAAAAATTTGAAATTAAAGAAAAAGTTATTTTTTCAACAACATGATAAAACAATACAGATAAAATAAAATAAAAACATTTTTTTTAACAAATAATTGACAATTGAATTAATTATTGAAATTCAAACATGGCATCACCAAATTAAAACTGATGGTATGGCTATAGATAGCCTATACTATTACCTATGAACTATAATATAATAGAATTAGAAACGTAAAACAGTGCGCGGCACAAAGACAATGCGCATTATTAAATAAATATTTTGTAATAATTAATAAATATATAATTATAAGACATATTGAACCTTTACGTCCAGTCTGTATTGACTGGTTGGTTTGACACTTAGGTTATATGAGTTTTCGAGAAGTTTTTATAAGTGTTTAGTTAAATAAAATGGACTCAGCACCAGCTCAGGAAGTCACCGAGCTGCTGAAGCAATGGGAGGAACAGCATACTGCTCCAAATTACGATCCAATACCTACTTTGACAAGGTGAGGTTGTGTTATCAGAAACGTCAACCACCACATTGTATACGATTATTCTATTATATACAGATGTTACCGGCTAAGTTTATAAAAACAAGCTCAAATTTTCTGAATTTTATGTAGATAATGCTATATTCATTGTTTAATTGAAGGCTATTTATGTTACTTTTATTTCGTATTTGATAATGTATGAAAATTACTTTTTTTTGGTACTTTAGTTTGTAAATTAATGTTCTTAATATAAAAATAGACACCTCTTTATAAATTTAACATGTCTAATATAATAATAAACCATTAATCAATAAGTTTTTAAATGTTTTATAAAACTAATAGCTCTATAAATATCTAACAGGAAAAATTAAAAAGATAATTCATAAGTAAATAGTACAAATTTGCAATGTCATTGTAATCTAGTGTATTGTAATTCTCATGCATATGCATATGTTTATCTTACATATTTCTACTATGTATCTTTAATTTAAAGCCACTTTTTATTTCTATTCTGATGTCTAAAATGATAGTATTATTATTTCTTTAGTATCTATATTTATGTCTGTTTAAAATATTAATAAATTCTCTGTATCAAACATGCAACAGAGAATGCAGAGGACCTCATGTTTAGACACTGCTCCCTACTTGATGCTCAATTTTAGGGACATTGCATGTTGGGAGATGAAATACAACAAGGCACCTTAACTTGTTGCTAGAAGCAAGGAAATGAAAATAATTCCCCTGAATAGGAATAGAACCTACAACAGCCTGACATACAGTCAGATGTTGTGGCACTGCACTCTAGTCTTTCTTTTCATAAATAATAAAGTAAAACTTAAAAATTATTCATTATGAGTCATGTTACAAATGCAGTCCCCTGTCCCATACCGTCCCTCTGTGCCACAATTGCAATAGACATTGAATACTATAATGTTTTAAATTATGTTTTATATTCATTGCTGGGATTATGCCACATAAGTGCCATAATAAGTTTTTCAATATCAAGTCGGACATATATTTTATGTTAATGTTGCTTTACAATGAACATTACTGAATGAATTTTACTAGTTATATCTAGTAATATATACCATGGACATTGCTTCAGATTGGGAAAACTTGTAAATGTGGTGGTTGTGGTCTATTCAGTGGAATGACTTCTTTTAATTTTCTCTACTCTGTTGAGATAAAGAGCGTTCAGTTCTACCTCTCATCTTACAATATCTAAAATCAAATGTCTTTCTAGAAATTTATAGATTCTATACTCATATCTTTAAAACTGCCTTATTTTTTTGATGATGCTTGAACTGTTCCCTAAGTTTATTACAACTTAACAGATGAAAAAAAATTGCAGTGGAACATTTACAAAATTTAGCTCACAAACTTGAATGCCGAAATGATCATCATATTTAAATATACAATACCAACAATATCATATTCATACATATCAAACTGATAACTGCTTATTCTAAAGTTGCTTAAAAATATTAATAATGATTATTATATTTTTACAAGTTATATTTTATTTTACAGATTATATCAAATTGATTTTGATACTGTTTAAAAATATTAAAAAAACAAATATTAATTAATTTTACAGAATAGCAGAAATAATAGAAGCTGAAACTGAAAATTTCATGAAAAAAGACCCAGACCCATTTGATGAGAGGCACCCATCCCGAACCGACCCAGAGTGTGCTTTAGGACATGCACTCAAAGTGATGTTTAAAAAAGATAACTTCATGACCAAAGTAAGTAGATTTTTATAGTAATTGTTACAGTAGTATTTTGTATAGTATGCTTTAATACATGTTCACAACTGTTTTAAAAAAGATTACTTTAAGACAAAAATGAGAATTAAAAATATATATATATATGTATAGTAATTGTTTTAGTAGTGTTTTGTATGTGAATTGTTAAAAAAAAATTACTTTAACAAATTCAAAAAGTAACAAATAATATATTTTGCTTGTCTGTTTCTGTTCTAGTATAATATTCTTAAAGAATAACGCTGTCTCTACCTACTTTTGTCTATACAAAAATGAATTCTATTATTTTTTATCTCATATCAACTTATTTCTTGTGCTCTAGCATGACAAAACGCGGCATTGAGTTTCACCACCCAACATTCAGAAAACAGAACGAGGTCTCTAACATTCTGTTAGTCTAAGTATGCACTAACATTAACATGAAAATGGCGCAGATTTGATTTTAGGATATCACTCACTTCTGATTATTTTCTTTCCAATTGTACAAATGCGCAAAAGTTCAGTAAGACTAACTTAAGGGCGACCCTACTGTATTTCTTTTAATATATAATATTTTATTTTTCAGTTAGTAAACGATTATGTGCGCGACACGTACTATTCACGACAGAACATAACGGGGCGGGATGTTCACAAGCTCAATGTGGCAGCGTGTAGATTAACATTGGATTTGATGCCTGGACTCGAAATGAGTGTTGTTTTTCAGGTAAGATGCAACTTATATACAAGTTGTGTATTTTATCTAGGCATGAACTTTAACTAGGCTAGATTTTATCTAAGTCTATTTTTATTGGGTCATCCGTTTGGGAGCTACGATGCCACACACATACGTACACGGACATGTCAATCTTAATAACGAAAGAAAGCATCAAAATTACAATCGAGTCTATATTTATATCAATATCTAAAAATTGATGGAAAGCGACAGGTTGTGGGTTCGATTCCCAGCCCCCAGAATTCAGTGGAAAGTGGGGAACGGAATTGTCTTAACGGGCGCGGAATGTCGGACACTGGGCCTCCAAGATACAGTGTGAATCTAAAAAAATATATCTTAATTATGTTAAAAGCTTACTTGTACTAAGGATCGATCCTATGAGAAATGCAAAGATTAAACAATTATTATTTTATTGAGCCAATCAAAAAAAATGTATACTATTCTTAATAGTTAAGATATACCTATTATTTTAAATTATTTCATCTTGTTAAAGTTTTAGTAAAATAATAAGTAAAATTAAAAATGTATGAAGATACAAAAGCTACAAAACGACGAAGATACAAAAGTCTTTGCAATCAAGTCAGGCGATGTGACGTCACAATTTTACTCGTGCGGGCGCAATTTTAAATTACTTTTTAATTGATTGTGATGTTTAATTAATTTTTCATAGTTAATTTCAATAGTAAAAATAAGCAATTATTAACAAAATTATATCGGTAAAACGAAATATTATGTGATAAATTAACTACTTTTTTTAATTATAAAAATCTTCTTATATTTAGCTTCTAGGCCTAAATAATAACAATGTGTAGTATAATCTAGTTAATAAGCAAAAAGGTAGCCATTTTCGATTTTTTTGTTTGTTAAATTGGTTCAACAAAATAACAATTTTCTTTTTCTTGCATTTTTAGTCGGTCCGATACCTAACTCAGGTAAGCGCTTTTAAAAAATGCTTTAGTACCTAGGTTTTTTTTTAATTTTTCATATAGCAAGGTAGGCAGGGAACCTGGGAACTTAGCATTGTGACATTGCGTTCTCCACTTAGTGCCAATTTAGAGATAGTAGTAGTAACATTATTACTACTTTAAGAAGAATTTGAACTTACAACTAATATTATAGATGTGAATGTTTGTGAGGATAAACATTTATTCCACTTTCACTCAAAACCTAGTAAAAGAATTTGGTATTAGGATGAAACCTTATAGTAATATAGCTTACACACCGTAAAATAACTACAATTTATGTATATATTTTGTATAATTTTGCTATTTCCTATGACAACAATAAGTTAACGGAGTTGCCCTCTGTCTACCCTGCTACGTTCGGGATACAGCGTGAAATATGATTGATTTTCAATTTTCATTAAAATAAATCATTTATCACTAGAACACTTTATATTCATCTGAATAATTGTTTTTCACGTGAATTTAATAATTTTAAGTAAGATTTTCCTGTTTGTATATATATACAAAAATATATATCTTTTCTTTTTGTAGGATAACGAAGCGTTAATACACCGTCTAGTGAACTGGGCGACGAATTCGCCTGAGCCTTTACAGTGTTACGCAACTGGATTATTAGCAGCCGCTATGGAGGTGCAGGAGATTGCTACCAATTTCAGGTAGGTTTTAGATTCTTTTTTTCAGTTCAGTTTAAAGTAGAACAGTAAATATGTAATAAAAGTTTTATTCTTTTTTAAATATTTTTATACATTTATTAATTTTGCTACATTTTTTTTGCTTAAACTTTTGTTTCTAGTACTAGAACTGCCTGTTTATTTGTTCGTCTACGAAACACTAAATGTTAATGGAAGATTGCTAAAGTACAAAAGGAAAAACTGAATTTACATTGATTAAGCCATTTCTGAGATTACCATGCACAAACGCAGAGACAAACAAACAAAAAAATAAAAATATTTTTTTTGTTCTAGTACATCTTGTTAAACTGGAATTGAATCCTTAACCATCTCAAGCAAAAATTTTTTTTAATATTCAAACATAAAGGTGCTACTTTTTTAAAATTTTCTATTTACTATTATTAATTATTATTTTTTGTTATTATTTCCAGAGAACTAAATGCAATGTTAATACCCCTCATGCTCAAGAGGCTACATGAATTGAGGAATAAGAGCTTAGAAGAAAAAGTGAGTTATTATTTGGTATTAGTATTCTGGTTTACCAAAATTCAGATTGAATCAGTTTTCAAACAAAAAAACGACTTCGAAATTGTCACCTCGTTTTTGAGGGCAGTCAAGGTGGTTCCTACTCGAGGAAATTATTCGAAACTTATAACTATTATATACGAAAATTCAGGGGAAAGTGGGGAACGGAGTATGTGAGATTATTATCTTATTGTATATTTTTTATTTTATTTCAGCAACCAAATCAAAATGTAGTAACGCCGCCGAATCAAACGCGCCATTTTGCAAGATTCGACAAAAAACGAAACAATGATGTTAAAAGCAACGGACCTACACCGGATAAAAAAGGTCAGAAATTAACATAAAATTATAAACTATTATAAAAGGCCGTCGTGGCGTGAAGGCCATGAAGGTTGTGAAATTAAAGCAGAACAAAGATCCATCCTCCCATAATTTCAGTTTTATAATATTAGTAGGATAGATTTACGATTTTTCGAACTCGTACCTCTTATTTACAATTATGTTTTCTCATAAATTATACTAATATTTTTACCAGATCGTGACAAAGATGAAGGCGGTGGAGATGACATGTTGGTAGATGAAACGCCACCGCGAGGTCCTGAAACACCTATTAAGAATTATAATTGTAAGTATTTCTTCTAATTAAATTCTTTGAGGCCAGTGGCGTCGCATGAGCGCGATACAGCGTAAAGTAAAAAAAATATTGAGATGTTTGACACCTTCACAGTGTGAGTTTGAAATTAGGTTTTCTGAACTTTCCCAAATTGTACATTTGCGTTCTGGATGAATATAATCCAAAATGAGAAAAATCTTAAAATAAAATCAGCGCAGCCATCTACAGCTAATTTCAGGGAGGACACGACTCTTCGACTGTACTGTGTAATAACCATCGGCGTTAGTAGAGATATTTTTTAAATTTATTAGGCTTTATTTTTGTTAGTAATGTGATCTTGGAACACCAGAGTAATCTGGGGTGGGCACTAACCCCCCGGCCTCCCCTATATCTACGCCCATGATAATAACTATTTTACTTGGTCTAACTTCTATCTTTTTTACGTTTTTCCAGGTGTATCATCAGATCGAGGCCTCATGTCTCCACCGGCCAGGCCTCCGCCCCCACAGCCAATGGCTTTAGAAACTTCCTCTAACTCCAGTTGGGCGGAAATGGAAACTTATGTTATTGGTGAGTTTTATACGAAAATATGTCATGTAATCTTAAGATATGTTGTAGGACTTGTCTTGAAATTAGTTGCAGGTTTAGTCCTAAGATATTTTGTGATGTAAATCAACCGTAGTGGTGCCGTTGTAAAAACGACAATTTTGGATTCGAGTTCGACTCTGGTGAATGATTACATATAAATTATTTCCCTTTCCCAAGAAGTTAATAAATCTTTTATGGGTCTGAGTATACGTGTATATAATAAAATTCCGCAGTATATTCGTAGTTTTCCACTACCACAATTACTGAAATATAATATAATTTTGAACTGAAATATCCAAAATATTATATTTTTTTACAGGTAACATCCACATCCACCCGCCCACAGACGCGACGAAGCAAATGCTCATACTGAGATACTTGACACCCATGGGGGAGTATCAAGAGGTAGGGAATTTACTTTTTATTCCCACCTTCACGCATTTCCCGCCGGAATTTGAGACTGTGTTGATGAATAGTGTAGTTTTACGCCGCTTTAGTTTTACCAGAGCAGGGAAGTATAGAGATATAATCGATTTCAGCTTAACGCTGTTACACTGCAGCGCCATGATTAATAATATACGTTTTAGAGTTATTAATAAAATAATGTACAAAAATATATTTAAAATTGTATTTTGTTTTTGAGTAGGATTTGAACCCGTTCTTTTTTGGTGTGTATTCAAATCCTATTTATAACATATTTCTTTTTATTATGAGTTTATGATAATTCATAATTTGTAGTTGCACACTTGTGTCAAGACTGGCCTTAAATCTGGTATCTATTTTGGCATTGAGTGACAAAACTTAACTCAAAGAAATTACTCATTAATTAATTCCCCGAAGTGAGAAGCGAACCAACGACCTTTACAGTCTTACAGTCAAACCTCACCATCATTTTACCTGTTTCTTTCCAGTTTCTATCACACGTTTTCGAAAAAAACGCCCTAGGTCTCATACTAGGTTACCTAAATGTGCGTGAATCACGCGACTCTCGACTGGCCTTCGAAGCGCTCAAGTACTTAGCGGCGCTACTGTGCCATAAGAAGTTTTCCATTGATTTTATTAATATGGGTGGATTGCAGGTAAGAAAAAGATAGTTAATTTTTTTTTCAGCTTCACTCGTATGGCAGGGTACGCAGAGGGAATCTGGTTGCCCATGTGCCATCGAATTTTGGAGACATTGCGTGTTGAGTGTGCGGAACTCAACGTCGCGCTTTATCTCTATACCAGAGCGAGGAAATGAAAATATTAAATAATTCATACCCCCGAGTGGGAATTAAAGTCACAAAGGCGTGGGAAACGGAGTCTTAATACAAAGTTCCTTCTGCTGTACGCGGGTGACAGATTCTTCTATTGTAAAGCGAACCCACAAACATCACAGAACTATAATTCTTGTCTGTTTATTACAAAAAAAATCTGCTTTATGCTGTAAACCGCACACGGCAGGGTAGGCAGACGGAACCTAGTGTAAAGATACTCCGTTCCCCACGTTTCTCCAAATTCTGGAGTCATTGCGTGTTGACTGGCAGAACTCAACCTTATTTATTGTTTATTGCACAAAATTAAAAATTTAATCAAGCTGTTTAAAATCATTTTCTGCATTGTTACAGAAATTCCTAGAAGTTCCCCGTCCATCCGTAGCTGCCACCGGTGTTTCAATATGTCTATATTACCTCGCGTATTGCGAAGACGCCATGGAGAGAGTGTGCTTGATGCCGCGACACACACTAGCTGATCTAGTTAGGTGAGTTACGTATATCTCACACACATCATCACCCTGTCTACTGGCTTTTTCTATTATTTAGGTAATATGCGCGGCGTTGAGTTACGATTAGGTCATATTTTTCGGATCCTAAAATCCGTAATTTCTTTATCTAATTTGATGGCTAATTTACAACAAAAAAGTTTTTTTTGAGTCTATAGACTAACAAAAAGTTACTTATTAAGAAAACATATGAAAATTTGAACGTAGCGTTAGTTAATACTTTTTTTCCTAAGTGTGGATTAACACTTAAGAATGAAAAATACAATAATTATAATAAACGCATTCTCCTGGATTGTCTCCATTTATTATGTTTAATAATTTAAGACTATGTTTATATTATGTTAATTAGTATTTTTATCTACATATTTAGGTTTTTTTTTCTATTACAGATATGCGTTGTGGCTTCTAGAATGTTCCCACGACTCGGGTCGGTGTCACGCCACCATGTTTTTTGGACTTTCTTTCCAATTTCGCGTTATTTTGGAGGAATTTGATAATCAGGTAATCTTGATACATCTATCTATCTATCTATAGGAGGAAAGGGACAGATGTGGGTTCGATTCCCTCAAACAGATTTGAGGGAATTTTATGTTGTTAAACTAGACATATAAAGCTAAGTTTGAATGAACAGCTATGACATTAATTTATATGTTCTTAAGATAACACCTTTAATTTCTATATTTCTCTATTTTACTGTCCAGGACGGTCTCAGGAAGCTCTACAACGTTATATCAACACTCCCGATCCTCGGCTCTGATGATGAGGAGTCGAGGGTTTCTGATGATGAAACCTGTGCAGCGAGGCAGATTGTTAGACACGTTTGCGTCGCTTTAAGGAGGTGAGATAGAAATAGAAATATTTGAAAATTAAAAAAAAATGTTATGCAGTACGTTCTCGGCATCGTGGCTGAACTTGGCTGTAGATTTTAGTAATTTTATTACCTATTAAGAAAACGTGTAAAAATTAAACGCAGCGGCATTTGAGCTACGTTCAAATTTTTATACGTTTTCTAAATAAATATTTTTCT
>FAPJ01002788.1:12163-24792 GCA_001485985.1 Heliconius ethilla aerotome | reverse complement strand
TTTTTTGTATATTAAATTTAATAAATATTAAACTGGCATTTATTATATAAGTTACTATATTCTTGCATTATATTACCTTAAAATAAAAGCAAAATAAAAGGTTATTTCAGTGACCAAACTTTCTTTTCGTCCAGGAAAGTCCAGAACTCCTCTCACGCGTCACCGAGCCCCCTTCCCTCAACACCAAGTGGGGAGAAGAGATCTCTACAGAAACAACTAAGCGCTGCCGGTGGGGAGAGACCTCCCTCTCCGCCCCGAGTGACTCTGCACTCAATCATAACAGAGTATTTGTACAATCAACACGCGCTGTGTAAAAACCCCGTGGTCACTTGTCCGCAATTTAATTTGTTTGAGTAAGTGTATTTTTTGTCTGTTTCGTTTCAGAAGCGGAGTTGTTTTGGTGTTTTCTTTTTTTTATTAATGTAAAAAAAGAAGAAATGAGCCACCACATTCTATTTACTTTTTTCTATATTATTGAGTATGAATAAAGGGGGAAACAGCCTTTTGAGCAATTTACTAAGTGTCACCGGCGGAACAAGAATTCCTTCCGCCGCGAGTGACTCTACACTCCAATATAGAAGTATTTACAATCAACTTGCGCTGTGCCATTACCCTATTGTGATACCCAAAAATTTATTTGTTTCAGTAAGTAAAATGTCCATAATATACTTCATAATATAAACTGTTAGTGAAAATCTAGGTTCCTTTCGCTCACTCCACTAAGCGTTACATACATATATATGTACATTATGTTGAAAAACATAAAATTAAAAAAAACATATATTTCTACAGATGGTTAATTTTTTTTGCAGACCACACAAATGCCCCTCACCGTCCCCTCCGGGGTTAACCTACGCCCCCCGCGGTTCTCCCCCCAGTGTAATATCTCGTCTAGTGCGCCGCGAGCTCGGCGCACACACAACACGTCGTGCGCACGCCCGCCTCGCGCACTCGCACTTTGCGCACGTGCGCACGTTGAGGTTGCAGGATGATGATGCGTATTTCACACATACTGTGTTTCATGTGAGTATTTATCTCTTTTGTGTGTGTTGATGAGTTTTCATGCTAAATGTTAGTTTTTATGTTTCATATAGTGACGTCACTATCGTCACTCGGTATATACTACTTATATATAACTCCAACATTCAAAGGTTGTCTGGAAGAAATCGCTTTAAGCGGTAAGACCGCCTTTGTGCAGTTTTTGATTATACTTAAGTCTGTATGTATTTTTAAATTTCTCTCTCTCTCTCTCTCTCTCTCTGTCCCTGTATACTATATTATATTATACCATTTTTTTAAAATATTTCAGCCAACTCAACAACAACTCCTAACAGCGACTTCATCAGGAGACATAAGAATATTTAATTTATTCACTGGTGTAGAAGAAAGTTCTTATCAAGTCCACGAGTCATATATTTATCATATGCAGGTATTTTATTACCTTTATATATAGTACTAGCGACCTACGGCTTCGTCCGTTTATACTTATTGTTATATTATAGCCAAATTATAGAAGTTGTTTATGATAAATTCTAGCCTACATGTTATTCTGATATATTACTATAAAATTTCATCCAAATCCTTTCAGTGGTTTTTAAGTGAAATTGAGACCAATATGATTCTCATAAAGAACGAACGTTCCTGATGTACGCTTTATTTTTAAATACTATCAATAAATCAGGCCGGCTGTTTATTGAAATTATTCATAAAAGGACTATTTAACAAATTTGGAAAAATATCGAACCAGTATTTTATGAGATTAGTGTTAAACAAACAAATTCTCCTTTTTACAACATTTGTATGGGTTTGTTAACGTTTTATTTTTATATTAGGCGAGTAGAGACGGGTTGCTATTGCTAGCATCATCGACCACTTCATGGCGGACGACGTCAGCTTTATGGAATATGAAAGAATTTGAACAGTTGTAAGTATTATAAATAATTTATTTATTTGGAGACCAGTGACGGCGCAGGAGCGCAAGCGTGCGACTGTAAATAAACGCGACAGGTTGAGGGTTCGATTCCACTCGAGGAAATTAAATATTAATATTTTTATTTCCTCAGTCCGATTACGAGGTTTGAGTTCGATTTCCCCTCGCAATGCCTTCATGATTCGAAGGAAAGTGGGGAACGAAGTGTTGTCAAGCTCCCTCTGCTATGTATGGAATACAGCGTGAAGCTTAAAAAATTATATAAGTAAATTGGTAGCCGTCACGGTGCTGGGACCTGGGACAATATTCTTGCTAATTGTCTCTACTTTAAAAAAAAATATTCCCTGCTATTATACCTAGACAAAAGTTGGTGTTAAGTTCCGCTACTCGACACGCATGGTCTCGCGAAGAATTGGGCACAAAGAGTCTTAACATAAGATTGAAAAATATATTCTACTAGGTTCTCAGAGTCCTAGAATATATAATATATATTCTTTTGCATTCATCACCAGGTTCCAGCTAGACAACGAGGAATACGTGGAATTCTCCAAGATGTCGGACGAGCGTATAATAGGCACGAAAGGAGAGACGGCCAGCGTGTTCGACACCCGCACCGGCGCTGAGCTGCTGACCCTCACGCCGGCCATCAGCAACCAGTACGCCAAGAACCGGGCCACCTTCAACCCCACAGACGAGCTGGTGCTCTCCGGTTAGTTACGCGGCGTTGAGTTACGGAAGTTTTAAGGATTGTTGGTTTTTGGGTGGAGTGGAAGCGTGTTTAATATTAGAGTTTCGTACGTCAAGTTCAGCATACCAAGAACTGAGCTACATTTAATCCCACTCATGAGCTCATGCTATGCGGTTTGTTACGCGGTGTTGAGTTACGGCAGCTTTAAGGGATGTCGATTTGAGGTGGGGGGCGAGTTGAGAGTTTTGATGTTAGGTTTTATGTCTTTCAACTCGACCAAAAATATGTCGGATATAGCAAAGTTGATAAATAATTATTTACTTACTTTAGTACACCACCACCACCACCGCTTTAGCCGCTTGCTGTAATGAATCATCATAATGAGTATAAAAAATCCTTGAGAGTTTCAACTTTACGCTGTATCCCACAAATAACAATGTAGGCTGAGAGAACCTAGTGTTAAGACACTCCGTCCCCCGTCCCGTCGTTCCCGAGTGGGATCGAACCAACAGCCGTTGTGTTTACAGTTGCATCCTTGTGCCCCTGCGATATGACGGCCTCAATGTTATACATACTTATATATTTATGCTTATTTATATATATTTATAATAATGTATACATATAACATTTACAGACGGCGTGCTCTGGGATGTGAACACGGGTAAAGAGATCCACAAGTTCGACAAGTTGAACCAAACGCATAGCGGAGTGTTCCATCCTAACGGCCTTGAGGTAACAGAATGTTTCTTTACATTTATTATTTTATTTTTTATGTTATTAATGTATTTATTGATAGATAGATTTGAATGTAATGTCCCCGGATGTTGTTTTTGTAGCTTTACGCTTCCCGCATATAACAGAGTAAGCGAAGGGAACTTAGTGTTGATGCTCTCCGTATTCTACGCATTACCCAATTTTTGAGACATTGTGATGTTGAATGGTGATACACGACGCCGGCTATTGTCTTGTTATCTATGCGAGGAAATGAAAATAATTAATTAGTCGTAAGTGAGAATCGCACGCCTTATAAGGGACCATTTAGGAACTATTAACATAGTATATTAAGTACATTCTCCGCTTGATCAACATGATGTATAGAGATACTATATATTGCATTTTGTTGAAATCACACCTAAATCGATATTATCTGTAAAAAGACTCAGACCCTAAATGAGATTTCGAATCTACAACCACCGTCAGACAATTAATTTTCTGTTCTAATATACTTTTTAATCATATTCTTTTAGGTAATATCAAACACGGAGGTGTGGGACTTGAGAACATTTCATTTGCTTAGGACAGTGCCTTCTTTAGATAAGTCTGAGGTAAATATGAAAAAGTTTTTTTTTTCTTCGCGCTGTATCCCGCACATAGCCGGATCGGCGGTGGGAATGTAACACGCTAACGGCGTTGATTAACGGAATTCGAGTGATAATAAAGTTTATACTGCATACAAAATTCGAAGCCCCTATCTACAGACTATAAGTATAAATCAAAATTTAAATTTCTTCTCACAATTTCAGGTGATATTCAATCCTACGTGTAGCGCCATATACGCGGTGTGCTCAGACCAGGATTCTGAGGAGAGAAGTCAGTTTGACACCAGCTTCAAGACATTGGATCCTTATGATTATTCTAGTATAGGTATATAGAGAGACTGAAATGTTTTTTCATTATATTTAGAAGAGCTTCGCTTTTTCTCTCTCTTCGCTCGCTGTAAGAATAGAAAAATATAGTTATAGGATGTTTTTTATTTGTAGCTAAATTACTATTATTTTGCCCGCTCTGGTGGCATAGTGCAGCGATGGCCTCTGCCATTCAACACGCAATGTCTGTAAGATTGGGCAGTGCGTGGGAAACTAAGTGTCTTAACAGTACCTACACCCTCAGTTTACCCTGCTATATGCGGGACACAGCATGAACTTGAAAAAAAAACTTAAAATTGTTATTTCATAATATTATTTGTTATCTTTTTTCTTTTCCCCATAGCGACGATAGATGTGAAACGTAACATATATTCCCTCGGCGTGTCGCGTTTCGGCACTCAGGTGGCGTTGGTCGAGAACCTGGGCGACTATGACCAAGTGCAGGAGTCGTGCGTCAAACTGTACGACGTGGGGCGCAAGCGGGACCACGACGATGATGCTGTGAGTATACTGTGTGGAGACAGACATACAGACAAGCACACACACCACCTTAATCATATATACCTCTGGCCTCGACACCAGAACGAAGAAATAAATATATTAAATATTTCATTTCATTTCCTCGAGTGGGAATCTAACGGACATACACACACACAGGCAATCATATTGTGTATGTACATACTCACAGATATTAAATATTCACACAAAAAAATCTTTTAAACCGACATCCAATATTTTTTTTTATTAAATCCTCCCTAAATTTGATAATTGTAATGTAATTTCATTATGTATGTATTTAGTTTTTGTTTAATTTTGTTATTGTTTATATAACAGGAGGAAGAAGAAGAGGAGGATCTGGCGGGAGGCTCGGAGAACGACGACGGCTCCGACTCTGGTTCCGACAACGATGATGACTGTGAGTGTTCGTTTGTTTTGTGTTACTTATTTATATATAGGTTAAGCGTCGCGTTGGATTTCGCCAGTATAAAAGTTATATCTTGAAAATGGAATAGTAATAGGGGCACGGAGTGTCTTAAAACTAGGTTCCCTCTGCCTATGTGAGAAATAGAGAGCTGCAAAAAAAATTAAAAATTATTTATAAGAGTTTGGAAATGAAAATAAATTGAATATCCCCGTTCCTAAATTGAGTTCCCCCGAGTGGAAATAGAACCCACAACCGTTGCGTTTACAGTCACACGATGTACCAGTGCGCCACATCTTAATACTAATTTAAATAATCAGTGACAGTACTGAATTCCTTCTGAAATATCGTAAAACTAAAAAATCCCATAATTTTAACCCATACATCAATACATTATATAATCACTTCCAGTAGCGTCCAGCCTCCTCCGCAACGCGGTCCTCGGCCTAGCAGACGCGTCCGCCTCCGCGTCCGCTTCCGGTTCCGCATCCGCTTCCGGCTCCGCTTCCGCGTCCGGTGATGAGCGCGAACGAGACAGGGAGAGGCCAAGGAGACCGAGGCATAGACGTATGCGCACGCGCAGACGGGTATGTGGTTTTGTTTCTTTATTTTTTTATAGTGGCAGTATGGTGAGTGAGGCCAGTCGTGGCGCAGGGACATAAGCGTGTGATTGTTGTGAGTTCCCACTCGAGGAAATAAAATTATTGTTTTTATTTCGTTTCCTCGCTCTATTAACAAGGCAAGGACTGTTAAAATTCCAATCTCATTTGTTTTAAAATATAATTATATTTATAGGCGGCAGAGAACCACAGCAGCGACAGCGACGCCGATATCGACTTCGGGAACATTATCGAGTTCGAGCTTGACTAAATATATATATTGCAGATAATATTTGTCTTATTATATATACGTGTTTTATTTTATATTAACACTCTGTATATATACCACATCGTTTAGCTTCACGCTGTATCTCGCACATAAGAGGATAGGCAGAAAGGAACCTGGGAACCTATTATTAAGGCTCCGATAGTAACGCCCTGCCTAAAGTTCGACAACAAATATAGTATTTAGTACATATATAGATTAATAATAGTACACATATAGATTATGTAGTTTTGAAATCACAAATCTTATAGGAGGCTAAAAAGTTCGTTACGTAACGATCGCCAGTCTGTCTGGCTTCTCTTTCTCTCAAGCATACGGCAGCGGCAAGCAAACTCCTCTCTCACTCTAATCCACTGCGCTAACCGTAATACGGACAGACGCTTCTCTCTCCTCTCTACACATGACGTGTGTAGTGTGCAGTTGACAGTGATCATATAAGCTGACAATAATGCGCAATTGTTAGTTTTGTAAGATAATATACTATAAAACGAAGAAACATAAATTTAAATATTTCATTTCTTTGAGTGGAGATCAAACTCACAAACAGTCGCACTTTGTGTCCCTGTACCACGCACACGCAGAAATGCTATTACGACATTTGAAGCCAGTCGTGCCAGTCAGCCAGTCTATTACGACACCTGTTGCATTTATAATATAGGAAATATAATTTAAAAAACCAACAAATCATAAATAAAAATATATTTCAAAGTCGTCAAATACCAATATTTACACATACTAAGCGCTACCTACAAAGACCAACCAGAGCAGAGTGCAACCAATAAATTATTTTTTCTTATTCTAGAAATTTCTAGACGCCTCTTAACTATAACAATTAACAAAAAACTTAGCACTGCTTAAGTTAATATTAGTAATTATTGCTATGTATTTGCCATTGCCATTATTATTAAACAAAAAAAGGACAGCAAAAATTCTATTTGTCATACATAGAAAGAGATGGAACGGAGTTAATATACAAAGTTAGTTAATATTAACTTAGAACAGTATTAAGTTACGCAACGTGCGACCAAAACGAAGCGACATGAAACTATCTCTTTCTAAAATAATTTTAATTTGTTATTTTATTTTCATTGATTTTGTATGTTTTGTATGAAAAAGGTCTAACCTTTAAATAATATAATATTGTATTAATATAAATAAGTAATTACGAGAAAATAAATATTAAGTAATTTATTTGAACACTCGCCAAAATAATTATTTTAATTATTAATTTCTTTCTAATTTCAGAACAGAAAGCAAAAAATAATATTAAAATGACGGTTAGACCAGTTTTTGTTAACACTCTTCTATACGTATACTATATATTACAAACTAAAAAAAATATTCGAGAAAGACAACGTCGAGGCGTCTCTATGGAAAAGAGCGATAACTAAGAAATTTTACTGTATAAAATTAGGCCTGAAAATGTATAATTTCATAGTCAAGAAACTCAATTATGCGGTACTAAGTTATACGGATTCACGACTATGCGGACCATCAACCGCGGCCAACTATATTAAATATCTTCCAATATTTTCTTAATAAACGATTATCGTTGATATGTTTTTTAAAGTTTTTAATAAACAAATAACATTATGCAGTCGTATAACTCGTTCATACATTCAATTATTCGGATTTTCGATTTTCCGAATTCTTAACGTTAACTAGTCCGGATAATCGAGTTTCTAATGTATAAAGTTTACTAATGGTGCAAATTTTACATTTTATTTATATATTTGTATTAACTAGTAAAATAAAGTCATATTTAAAATAATTGCATTTAACATTTTCTATCTGAATTATTATTAAAAAGTTTGTGCTTAAAAAAAATATTATTAATTATTATTTTCATATTAATTCTTTAAATAACTATCATCACCCATAACTACTTAACGAAAATACTCAAGTCGATTTGAAAATAAAAAATAGGTGCAGATTAAAACAAAAAGGGCCTAAACTCATTTTAGCCGAAAATTTCTACAAAATTAGGTTTAGACCACTTTTGTTCAATTAGGTTGATTTACACATCTACCTACACTCATTTCCACATCGACTCTCGCATTTCAGTATAATATCCTTATATTTGTGACTTATGAACTATTTATCTATAAATAAACAATATATCATTTATTCTGTTTGTCCGTTACAGTCGATTGGTTTATGTTGGAATGATTGTAATTTTTTTTATGATGGTCATATGATAAAAAAAATGAAGAGATTCTGATATTCTACAAATAAGTTTAAGTTAATGACAGTAAAACTGTTTTTTTTTAAATAAACCAAACGGCTGTAATCTATTTGAAATATTTAAATACAAAATAAATCACTAACAATTATTCACGAACTCACATTCACTAGTCAATTGTATTTTATCTATATATTTAAAGATGGCGCTCTTAGGATATTTTATAAAAAAAATAGAAAAGTATAACAATTGAGTAAAAATAAAAAAGTTTAAAGTATTAAGTTGTGGATTAAATATCAACAAAGTAGGAAACAAGAATTAGACAAAATAATGCAAATCTATAAAAGAATATTGGAGGTATAATAAAAAAATCTCAATTCACTTCTATTTATCACTTTGTCTTTACTTAAGCTAAGAGCGCCATTTATCGTCACTTCTGCAACGTTCTAGAATGTTCTACCGTTTTCTATAGTTTAGTAAAAGGTTTTTCTAAACATGGGGATGTAGTTCATACTCAGCATACTAGATGGCGTTCTAAAAAATTCCACCGCCCTTTAGTTTCAAGAAGGTTCATTAGTTCAGGGGCATATCGGTGTTGTTTCGGTCGTTCCAGAACACTAAGGTCTTCTATATATTTTCTAGAATATTCTACTGGTTTCTATTGCCTTCAAGTAGTCTAAGGGTTGTTGGTACAAAAGTGTTCTAGAACATTCCACAACAACCACTCTTCCATATAGTGTCCAGAAGGTTCCCTAGTTAAGGGGTGACATGTAGGTGATGTCGTCCCAGGGGTGGCGGTACAGGGGTTGTTTCAGGCGCTTCTGGTCCAGGTAGTGACCGATGTGTCCGATCGTGCGTCCCAGTACAAAGAGCGCGTTTATAGAACCAATGTTGATATAGTTGTTACCCTCCTCCCTGAAAAGTGGAAGGAAAGACTCATTATTTATTTGTAGGCAAAAGCGCGGCGTTGTATTCTGCCACTCAACACAAAATGCCTCCAGAAATCATCAGAATATTGAGAACGGAATTTAGTTTAGATCTACCTACTTCTCCAAATCCTTCCACGACACGTAGAATGAATAAAGCAGTGGCACCCCCAGTTTTTACTGCGAATGGAGTGATGAACGTACACACAGCTGTGGACAGCAGTCCCAAACCTAGCACCCATTTACCACCGTATCGTTCAGCTATCATACCTCCAGGAATATGAGTTAGAACGTAGCCATAGTAAAATGAACTAAGCAAGAGACCCTGTGTCGCTTGACTCCATTCAAAAAGTGATGACTGTAAATAATAATATTCAAATTAAGTATATTGACCATTACATAAATATAAACGATATTCCCATAAACAAGTATTTTCTGTTTAATAAGTATAAAATTTAAAAGAATATAAAAGAACGAGGACTACACTAAAAAGCTTGCTGGTTGAAGACTCGAGGTTATGGAATATAATATGAATCAAATATATGATAATACAAGGCTAAATGCGATGCTAATGAGTTCAAATCGTATTGTAATCGTCGTGTGTTCTGCCACTCAACACGCAATGCATCCAGAATTCGGCAGAAATTGGGGAACGGAGTTCAACACTAGGTTCCTACCTTGCTGCGTGCGGGATACAGCGTGAAGCTGTTTTTTTTTTTTATTAAAGTTAATCTCTGAAGTTCAATTTGCACACGCTGTGATGATGATGATATGGTTGATTGAACAGAAGTTTCTTTACTATATATTAGGAATAAATTACTGTCAGATTGTCACTGGTATACGAATACATCCTTAATATANNNCCTTTAAACTCAATGCATCGAAAATTTCGAATTGATAAGATAATTATTCTCACCTATGTCCTATCCCCATGATAAGTTCCCCTCTAGCTCTCTTCTCGTTGACAAACTCCTGCGGATGTTGCCCTTTGTCGTATGCATCGCAGAAATCTTGCGCTGCCTTATCTAGGGCACCGCCGAAACGATCTCCCTAAAACACCAAATATATATATGTATATAAACACAGCTATAAATCATACAGTCCAAGCGGGCAAAACCGCGAGCGGAACACTATTACTTATATAAGAGACACTCACAATAGTCAACAGTCCGCTAACGATAGAGGAGATGAGGTCCTTCCCGGCCCTGGCGGTGACCATGGTATTGTGGGCCCCTGATACCGCGGGCCCGTGATCCGCAGTAACAATCACGACCAGCTCGAAGAACTTGCACGCCCAGTCGGGGAGCTCGCGTTGGAACCTGTGTGGAAAGGAAACAGTAGTATCAATCAAGAAAAGTCAAGTCAAGCTAAATCAATTTAAATGGAATGAAGTGTAAGTAAATTAAAAGAAAGTAAATTGGAAATGGAGGCCAGTCGTGGCGCAGGCTCGTAACAAAAACCACACTAAATCAAATTTAATTAGATCGATCACCCTATAATTAGTATCCCATGTATAAGTTATAGTTTAATGATATTTTTTAATAATAATTTATCAACAATAACAAGAAACTGATTTGATGATACCAACCAACATTTTCGATAAGCAAACAAAATAGATTATATTCAAATAAAATCAATGAAAATAAACGTAGTAAGTAGCTCACCACAATAAACTAATGGTACCGCCGACACCTAATTGTCTTTCTAATACTGCACTTATGGGTACACCACAATAGCTCAGTTCCTGACCTCTTTCATCACAAATAGTGCTTATAAACGCAGCTGGTTTACGAATTATGCCTAGTTTCTGTAAAAATAAACGCAAAATTATATAATATTATTAATTTAATAAAATAGGAATAAATATAGTCTTTTTCATAATAAAATTTTAAATAGTATTTGAATATTGTATTTTTTTTTCTTATAGCGTAAGTGAAATCGATAACCATTGTATATTGTCTTTAAAATATTTTGTTTTTCAACTTCACGTTGTATTCTACGTATTAGCAGTATCGGCAGAGGGAAGAGTAAAATTAAGACACCTTGTTCTCCAATTTCCGCCTAAATTCGAGTGTTGAGTAGCGGAACCCAACGCCGCAATTTGTCAATAAAATATTATTGATATGTATTACTATAACTTACTCTAGCCCAGTCGTAGTCCATGGGCACTTTGGGCGGCTCTACTTCTTCCTTTTCAATAATTTTGCCTTCTGCCACTAATTTCTTGTAAACCTAAAAAATTATATGCGTTGATTTTTTTGTAGATGGACGAAATGAAAATCTTTTCGGCAAATGTTTTAACAGTAGCCCTAAACTAGTGCTAACGTAATAAATTCTCAAACTACAATTTAGTTAAAACAAAATGCCAAAGGTTCTGGACTTTAATTTACACAGGCCGTTTTGAGCATCTTTTTATTCCTTAATTTTTTTGTTATTAAAATTTGTAGGGAGGCAAAATAACTTATTTTAAAAATAACTTCTATATTTTGACATACATACAATATTTAAGGTCAAAATATAAAGAAGCGCTTAGATTAATATTAATAAAAGTTATTTTTTATTTACATCTTTTTTATTTTTTCAAAAAAACAAACTGTTCATTATAATCTATATTTTTTTTTTTAAAAAAAATCTTGTATAGCCACATTCTCCCTTTTTTGCAAAGAATGAGTATAAGTTCCCATAAATCCCTATAATTCACTCCACTGAGCTATCAAACGATTTGGGCTTGTGCAAAGTGGCCCTATTTGCAGCTAGGGCTTAGGGTTGCGTTCTTGGCCACTGCCTTCACTAAGTCAAGTTGATGAAACTTATAAATCCCCATAAGCTCCGTCTACTCTTCCTATAAGCCCTAAGAAGGGGGAGTCCCCTTAATCCCCATAAACCACTCACCATCTGCACAGCCTCCCCTAAGCTATCAAACGACTCAGGCACGGTCGCCCCGTGGGCAGCTAGGGCTGCGTTCTTAGCAACTGCCTTCTCTAAGGCAGAGCCGGCGAGCGAGCCCGCGTGACCGAACTGTACTTCTGATGTGAACATGTCTGGAAAAAAAAGAAAGTCAGTTAGGTCAGAGGAAACCTGGGTTGTTACTGAACTGAGGGTGTTAAGACACTTTGTTCCACACGGACCGCTGAACTTTCGAGACATTGCGTGTCGAGTGTCGAAAGTCCGAGGGAAAATTTTATATTTAATTTATATAGGTAGAAAACATAAAGTCTCAACACCAAATTCTCCCACTACCTTACAAATTATATTTGAAAAAAGAAACAAAAAAAATCGTAAAAAAAAACTAATCAATTACCTGAGCAAGTACCAATACACCATGCAACCAGTGGCTTAGTGAGTTTCTTATCTCTTATCATTCTACACACGTGGTATTCTTCGACGCCGCCCACTTCGCCTAACAGAACTATCATTTTGATATTGGGATCCGCTTCATATCTACAAAAA
>FAPJ01002788.1:0-12066 GCA_001485985.1 Heliconius ethilla aerotome | reverse complement strand
TGAAGAAATAATTATTTAATATTTTCATTTCTGGTAACAAGATAAAGCGCAGCGTCAAATTCGGTACCATCAACACGTAGTGTCGTGGAAATTTGGCGCAAAATGGGAAACGGAATGTCTCAATGGGGAACAGAGTGTCTTTACTGCAGATTCCCATGTTCCTTCTGCCTACTTTGCTATGTGCAGGATAAAGCGTAAAACTGAAAAAAAAAGAAACAACGGAGAACACTAAAATAGAGAAATGTGTCAATACCTGAGCAAGTGATCAACAAACGTCGTTCCTGGATATCTATCTCCACCTATGGCGACTCCTTCACAGACGCCGTCCGCGTTTTTGGACAGTATGTTGTTTAGTTCGTTGCTCATACCTCCGGAACGGGAAACGTAGGCCACACTGGAAAAATAAATAGAACTATTAGTTTAAAATAGAATTATTTATTACGAAAAATAGAATTATAAAAAATTTAAAAAAGTTGAGAGGCCAGTCGTGATGGTGCAGGGCATAAGAGTGCAACTGTAAACGTGAAAAATGTGGTTTCGATTCACTCGGGGAATTAAATATTTAATATTTTCATTTGCTCGCCCTGGTAACGAGGCAAAGCGCGAAGCTGAGTTTCGCCATTTAACACGCAATGCCTCAAGAATTTGGCGTAAAGTAGAAAACGTCCTAAGGTTCCCAGATTCCTTCAGAAAAATATTTTAATGGACAAAAAGTAAAAAATAAATAAAATAAAATCTCACCTGCCAGGCCTGTACAGTTTGCTATCAATGATGTTATCAATCATGCCCGCCGTGTTGCCTATTTTGAAACACCCTGGTTTTATTCCACCTACAGTGGCCGGACCTATTATGTTTACCTAAAAATACAAAAAGAAAAAACAAATAATATATATTCTTTCTGCAATAACTTTGTAAATGAGATAGACATTACTTAAAAATATTTTTTCCTACTATTCTAAGGCAAGGCGCGGTATTGTGTTCCGCACACAATCTCTAAAATAAAAAGTTAGAAAGTTCACATATGTGTTGTTGTTAGGACGAAGTGAGGGTTGAAATTCCGCTACCTTCAAATGAGACATTGTCTTATTGTAAACTAGACGGTTGCTCACTCGATCTGCAATGGGGAAATGATTTCATTGCCTTACTTAGTAAGCGGCTTTAGGTTTAATCACTCAATTGAAAAAAATTATACAGAGAGTTCTATTTTCTATTTAAAAATTGAAAAAAAACATGACATACCCCTCTAGCATCTGCCAGTTTAATTATTTTCCTTGTCATATTCTCCGGAATACCCTCAGCTATGATCACTATAGTATTGATTTGTGGGTGTTGCATTGCCTTTAAGAAATAATAACAAAAATATAATTAAAAAGAAAAAATCCCCCGATCCAATATACCACTACCTCTGCTTGGCAAAGTGCTTGTATTAAACTGCCAATCTGATTTTAAAAAAACTTAAAATCATCGCGATGAACATAGGATTCAATAAAAATCCAAATACAAATTGGTTTATTCAATCGAGATCTACGGTGACACAGACAGACATGTAGGTCAAACTTATAGCACTCTTTTTTGCTTGAGAGTATTAAAGTTTATATTTATACTAATATTATAAGGATGAATACGCTGGACTGTAAGCACGACGTTTGTGGGTTCGATTCCTACTCAGGGATTGATATAAATATTTTAATTTCTCGCTGTGTTAACGGGTTCATGCGCGGCGTTGAGTTCTGCCACTCAACACGAAATGTCTTTATGCACTCGACACGAGAATTTGGCGACAAATGGGAAACGGAATATAATAACAATAGGTTTCCTCTGCATACACGGTTAAAATAAGTTATTTATTTATTTTTTATACCTGTATAGTACTATCAAAGGCTGAACGTAGGGACGCAAAGTTAACCAAAACGGTTGCCTCTTGATGTTTCCTCATAGCCACGTCCATATCGCTGAACACTAAAAAAAAAGATAATTCATTATTAATTTAATCCCTTAGGGAGAATAATAATAAAAATAAACCATATTCATATTAATTTCTCTTCTTTAATAAGAAAAAATTACAATGATATGTATCTAAAATTAAAGATAAAAGAAAATGTAATATTTCTTTGTAGCTACCCCTTTATACATTAAAATAAATATTAAAAAACGAAATTACCCGGTATAAAAACTTCTTTGTTGCCAAAATAATATTTTTGTTTGTGATCCGCTGTGAATGGATATACAATGGCCACAACTGACGGTTCTGCACGTCTGCATATATAGTCGAAATCTAACATTCCCTGGAAAATACAATAAAAAATATAAATACAGTAATATTATAGGCAAAACGAGGCGTTGAGTTCTGCTACACAACATACAATGTCTCGATAATTGGGCGGTGTGGAGGAACGGAGTGTCATAACAGTAGTCCTACTATAGATACAGCATTTGCTTTTATACAATAAATTATATGGAAAATCGTTTTCTTTTCAGAATATTGTTAAAGAGAGAAACATATGTTTATAATTTCACGCTATATCAGAACCGTGTATCAAAGCAGGGAACTTAATTTTGAGACCCTCCGTTCCTCATTTTCCGCCGAACTCTTAAGGAATTGCGTGTTGAGTAGCAGAACTGAACAAACCATCACTCAACATGTGTTAATATCGGACAGACAGTGAAGAACGGAAAATTTTATCACTAAATTCTCAATCACATATACAAATAATATACAAAAATATTAGTATATTGAGGTTGTAACAAGACAAATTACGACGTTGAATTTCACCACTTAACACACAATATCTTGAAAATTGGGCGGAAAATGAGGTACGGAGGGTCTCAATACTACATTCTCTCTGTCCACATCACTTTATGCGGGATACAGCGTGATATTAATCTAGAAATAGAAACAATATATAATTAAACTAGACCAACCTGTATAGCCCTATTCTGCATACCCCACACAATAGCTTTAGTTCTGTCGGAGAATAGTGGTCGCGATGTGGATAACGCTTGACCGAGGTCGGTGCGGGTTGGTGCCTGAGAACACACGAGGTCTAGGAGGGACGGTGTCAGCTCTGGAATGTCGATTTTTGGTGGTTCCTGTAAAAAAATTGTCGATTAGATCCGTTTGGTTTTCAAAAGTAACTAATTTAGGTTAAACTTCGAAATATGAAAGAAATAATGAGATAGGAAGTTCAAATTCCGATTCGTATTTATAATTTCAATGAGCAATTTAAGTAAAGAAAATCCACAAAATGTATTTAATTAATTGTAAAAATCTTTAAAAATAAAAAAAATGACTACGAACCAAACATGTATATATGTACGGGCGGTATATCGGCGTGAAACTCCCTCCCCCTCGACTCCCCCCACCCCTCTACTCACCGTCTCCTCGGGCTTGGGCAGTCGCTTGGGCGCGTAGTCGAGCTGGTGGTCTTGCGGTATGTCGGCGTGTCCAAGCGCGAGGCGCACCACGCCCGTCATGCTTGCCTCGGGCCCAAACACGTACATGGGGATGCGGAGGCGGTTGCCCACTTCACGGATTTTCCTGTAAAATGCGGGTAATAATTGCGTATTAAAGATATGGCGGATGAATGAGTGTCACAGTGCGCCACTCATTGGACGGAATGTCTTAACAATAAGATAAATGTCAATGACAAATCTTAAAAGATAAGAAAGTACAGAAAAAACAAATTCATATAAAAAATTAATGCAAAGCAGAAATTGAATAAAAACTTTCTTATCATAAAACTAAAAACTTTCTTATCATAAATTATAAATATTTCTCTTTTACATGTTACAACACTAACTGGGCTTGGCAAATTTATTATAACATTTTAGCCAAATTATACAAAATATTTACATCAACAGTAGCCTGTGTGTTGTTCACAAAGTTTAATTAAAATCTGCGTAGTAATTTTTGCCTGAAAGTGATACAAATATCCAACCATACAATCAAATGCAAGCATTCATCATGTTAGTAGGAAGGATTTTAACATATAATGCTTTAACATATAAAAAAAATACCTCAACCGGGAACCTACCTCAAACCCTCTTGGTAGTTAGGTCCGCCTCGCCTCACAAATATCGTCACATTGTATTGTATTAACGCGTCTTTATACATCTCAATGGCAGTTATAATACCGCGGAATGTGTCCGCTACGTTCGTAAAGTTGGCTATACCGCCGCCGATGATGAGTACCTGTGGATGAAAAAAAAACAAGATTTTTTTATATGGTTACCATTTTAAAGTAATTTATCTACAGTACTTATCATAAATTAATAATTTATATAATTATTAAAACTATATAAATTATTAATTTACTTATTTAAATTTAATTTTTCTCCTTTATCTCCTTCAGGATGTTTACTCTTTTTTCGTTTTCTATTCTTTAGTCTGCCACTTGCTGAGAGCCCCGGAATATTCACTAACACTCAAGTTCCTTCCACATACCTCACAGCAAGGTTGACGAGTCGTGGTCTCCGAAGTTAGGTTTTCTGAACTTTTGCGCATTGTGTAAAATACTCCAAAATAAGAAAAAGAAATAAATTAACTTCACAGCAACCACAACTCTTCAACCCTACTATATTATATATATATATATAAAAGGTCATAAATACCTTCCCCTTAGGATGTTTATCCCTACACATGAGACTAAACACAGTCCTGGCGTAGTCCTTGGTCTGGCCCTCACTCGGTGCTCCGGAATATTCCCCATAGTTGGCCAGCTCCGAAGCGCCGCCGAGGGCGCACACCGTGTCTGCGTATACCACTGAGGCGCCACCGCCGGCTACCATCGTCCAGATACGACCGGAGTGGTTTAATACCGTTAACTGAAAAAAAAATTCAAATTTATATATTCATTATTTAATATCACCTGTATTGAACCTCGGTATAAGACAGTCTACACATACCATTTTCTTTTTCGAAACATTGAGAGTTGAGTGGTGGAACACAGCGTCGCGCTATGCCTACGCAACGCAATGTCTCCAAAATTAGATAGAAACTAGTAAACGGAGTGTTTTAACACTAGGTTCCCTCTGGCTACCCTGTGGGATACAGGTGACGCTAAAAAATCTAATAAAAAAAAGACTCCAACTACCTTCAAGCTGGCACCACTCTTCGCATCCAAATCGGCTATATGCGCCTCCTCCGGATAAGCATCCCTGCCAAAGGGGGGAGGGAAAGTAACCTCCCCCCAGTTCTTTGCGCATATGAAATCCGCGGTCTGATCCAGCTTAGCGGCCATATCTAGTAGATATATCCTCTCGTTCGTTATCACAATGGGGTTTATTTCCATATATGTGAAGTATAGATCAACGAAAACACGGTATAGGGATAAGATGAATGTCGTTAAAATACTGAAAAAAAGAAAAAAAATAGTGTTTTTATTTTAGTTTGTGTCACAATTTTTAAGGGTTTGGGAAAAAATAAATTATTAATAAACTCCATCTTAGGAATGGGAGTTGAACCAGCACACGTCGAATATTAAAGTGTCATGTGGCATACGAGGTGTCATGTCAGTTTACATTTCAATATAAATTTACCGCTTAGTTGTAGTTGATTTGATATTTTTAAGCAGAACGCGGTCAATCTCTTCACCGGTGGGGAAAGTGTCCACAGGCACCTAAAAATAAAAAAAATAGAAATTGACAAATTTTATTCTATTTGAAATAACTATCTAACTGTACAGTTAGATAATTATTTTAAATTTAGTAAATATTTTATATATATTTTTTTATAAATATTTAAAATTTTGTAGGTTCAATTCCTACTGGCGGGAATGAATTACACATGGTTAATTAATTACAAACGCAACATAACTCAACGCCGCTCTTTATCTACCCAGATCTTGGAACTTTTTCTTTATTGAATAACAAAAATATTAATTTTAAATTTATAATTGTTTAAATACTGTTAAAAATATCATTAATGCACATAACTACGGTAAATAATTATTAAACATTCATACTGTAAAGTAAAAAGTGCAATTTTTTTAATTTTTATTATTTATATAAAATATAAATACAAATTTGTTATTATATATATAAGCTCTAATGGCCGTCGTTTCATGTTGGGGCAGCGACTGACTGTAAACGTAATAATTGTGGATTCGATATTGTTAAGAGGAAATAATTTTTGCCTCTCAACACGTAATGTCTCGAACTCGGGCGAAGAGTAGAGAACGGAGTGTTTTGACTCTGGGCCTAATACCTATCTAGCCATATGTTAAAAAAACGTGTGGATCTAAACAAACATTTTATTTTTTAATTAATATCTATTTTTTATTACAAAGATAGATAATTCTATCTTTGTAATAAAAATAATATTAATATATTATTTTTATATAATAACATACAAAAAAACCATTGTAATAATTTCAAATTAATATTACTAACAGAATTTTTACAAAAAATTTTTGCAATCTAGCGTGTATTGCATAAAATATCACAGTACGTCTTAAATAATAATAAAAAAACTGAACAATAAAAAAAATTACTCACGTCAAGCCGTACAGCCAGGGCGTCAACATCACCGACGTCAACACCACCCTGATGGTGGAACATGATGGTGTCCGACCTCCTGCCCGATTGGATGCACAGGTACATCTCTTCATTCTGGGAAAAAAAAACAAGATAAAAATATCAATAGAAATAAAACACGGCGATAGGTTCTATTCTGTAACAGATAATAGGTTTTTCTTTTCTTTTTCTGCTTCACGCTGTATCCCGCTTATAGCAGGTCAGGCGTAGGGAACCTAGTGTTAAGACACTTCGTTCCCTACTCTATATTTTCTATGGGCTATTGTGTGTATATGTACTCTATTTATACTCTATAGGTCAGTCAATCAATCAGCTTACCGGTTCATGTTTCACGAAGGGCTCCACCACAAACCGCCTCAACTTGCCCGAGGCGGCACCAATTTTCTGCTCTTTCGCCATATGCTCGGAGATCCATCTTCGCACCTCCACGGCGGACTTGTTGACGCCGACCAGACCTAACTTACCGCGACGCTTTATTAGCTGGTCGGGCTTCACCACCAGTTGCTGTAAATATTTTTTTGGTTTATGAATTTTGAAAATGAATGTTGATGTGGTTTCGTCTTATCGCTTATCGCAGCAAAGCAATTACAATCTACTTAAATAACACAATTAAGTTACACAGTTCATCACTCGGCAATGACAAATAACAAATAATCCCTAAAATCCTTTATTTTTATATACCAAAGAAATACATAAAAAAATACACACCTCTTTGGAAAGCCATGGATTTCTGCCGAGTTCGTCCTCCCAAACGGTATCTTGTTCAAATACAGCGAACCGGCATGGCACCAACGCTGTGCCTGGTGCTATGTGCCTGGAAAAAATATATACATATTATAGCTTTTAGTTTTTTAGCTTCACTGTGTATCCCGCATATAGCAGGGAAGGCAGAGGGAACCTATTGTTAAATCATTCCCTTCCGAACTTTGCGTGTTGAGTGGCGAAACTCAACGTTACGCTTTGCCTTGTTACTAGAGTGAGGAAATGACAATAATGATTCCCCCGAATGGGAATGGAATCTACAACCGCCGCGTCAGACTCTGTGACATTGCGCTACGATAGCTTCAATTATAGCTGTGTAGTGTAAGATGTGAATTAAAATACGAAATAAACCTACTATCGATTCGGGACGACGGGACAAACTCAAGTTTTAACATAATAATTACATTTTCTTTATTTTATACAATGGCAGCTATCTTGCATAAAATTCAAATGATATTAAACCCACACAATAAAAAAGTATAAAAATAATTATATCAAAGAAAATGCTATGGGCATTAAAGCATTAGTGTAACTGGAAAACTCAAGATCCTTTATCTACTCGTATTCAGAAATCCCACCCGGTGATTGAGATAGTTTCATCTCCTCGATCTCGTAAGGTGAGTTCCAGGTCTAAACACTCTCCCCCTCCTAACCTTGCTTCATGCGGGATATACAGCACAGATTTGAACTGGCTATTATTTTTTTTATTTACCTAGATATGAGGTCCTTGCCGGTCACTTCGTATATAGCCTTTGAAGACATTGTGTGTGTTCTTAGTTTTAGTAGCCTCGCGTCATAGATATGTCAGTTGTTAACTGTAACAAAAAAAAACATTATTTTTATTTTGTATTTTAGTTTCACGATGTATCTCGCACATGGCGGGGTAGGCAGAAGGAACCTAGGAACCTAGTGTTTAGACACTCCGTTTCCAATAAGGCCTTTCCGTTCCCCAATTCCCTCTGATTTCTCGAGGTATTGTATTCTCGGGGAAGTAAGTGGGACAACGTATTATGCCTCGACAATAAATATTTCATCTCCTCGAGTGAAACCGAACCCACAACCAGTCGCTTTTACAGTCACACTTTGTGCCCCTGCGCCTCTAGGTTCTACGTTAACAAACACAAAAAAAATACAGTGAAATTGATAACCTCCTCCTTTTACAGAAGTCGGTTAAAAAGATTCTATGGTAATTTCTCATATAATCTTGTAATAAATGGAAAAACTTTTATAGCATTCGATCTTCAATGCAATTGTTCTATACAAACGCAGGCAAAAAAAATGATGAATATTTGTTAGTAGCAAATTATCTGGAGGCATTGTATGTTGAGTGGTGGTACTTAACGCTGGGCTTTGCCTCGTTACGAAGAAATAAAATTATTAAATATTTTTTTCCCTCGAGTGGGAATAGAACCCACAATCTGTCGCCTTTAAAGTCGTACGCTTGTGCCCCTAAGCCACAACAGGCCTCAAAAAAATGTTTATTAAAAAGTACTGACTTAAATTAAAAAATATATAAAGTACTTACTTAATATTTAACTAAAAATATAAAATAAAAAGAGTAAATTATTTTTTTTAAATATCCTAAAAAGAAAAACTTTTATTTCCCTAACTTTTTAATTATTCCCGTTCTATATATAAAAAAAACCTGCCAAACACGCGATACTCAAATAAAAACCTCAGCGGCCATCCTCGCCTGTGATTGGTCGAGACAGATGGTGTGGTATCGCGCGATATTAGGACTGTACCGTTACACTTTTGCCTTGTTTTTTAAAATGCAAAAATCAACCTTATTTACATATATATAAAAAAACAACAATTGAAAATATACACATTAAAATGTTATATAAATGGTTTATTGTTACTTATAATATTAATTACCAGCGACACGCTTGCGGCTTCGCCAGCTTGAACTACACAGTAATTTACTAATCTGAATTACATTCGTGATCGCATAACATTATCAATTTAAATACAATAACCAACCATACATTGACAATAAAAGAATCAGCCTAATTAAATTTAATAAATTAATTATTTTGTAGCAAAGATAAATATTTTAATATAATACTAATTTGTATAATTTCTAAAACTCTTCGGCCTCTGACAGAAAATGCACAGATAATACAAACAGATTTAGAAAACTTGAAATTTGGCATGCAAGTAGCTTAGGTGGTATAGAGGGGACTGTAAAAGGATTTCTGGAAATTCCTACGGGAACGGGAAAAAAATATATTTCCCATTGTCGTCTTAAAGTACGCGGTAACAACTAAATAAGTAAGTGCAAAAGATCGTAAGATATCATGACAATATCGCGTGTTATTTACTATGTAAAGATTACACCACGCGATCCTATAGTATGATTCACAAATTTGTGTTGTTTTTTTCAAGCTTCAAGCTATATCCAGCACATAGGAGCGTAGGCAAAGGCACCCTGAGGCATTGCATGTTGAGTGGCGGAACCCAACGCCGCGCTTTGTGCTTTGTTACCAGAGCGAGGAATATTATAATAGTAAATATTTAATTCCACCGAGTGGGAATCCGCCCACGAGTCGCGTTTACGGCCTCCACGACGGCCTCAAGCAGTAAAAAACACGAGTAAAAAAAATAATTTTACTTAATAACTACAAAAAGAAAAACCATTAATTTATTATAAAATAGTAATAAAAAACATCATAAAAAAAATCGTAATAAATTGCAAATTGTAAGAAACAAAACACTTTTTTTATTTTGATAGGTAATAAATACAACATTTTTTTTATTATTTAATTTGTCATTTAATTTGTCACTTAGTACTTTTTTTCCCTCTATTAGTGTTTTATTATTATAATTAGTATATTTTATTATTTGTAGAAACTTTAATAATCCATAGTTAACGAATACATATACTCGTATATTCAAACAAAAAGTGACATCGAAATGATCCTTTTTAAAATTTAATGAAGTAGATAACTTAGAAAATTGTTTAAGTTTCATGAAAATGAGTTAAGTAATTTTTAAATCATCATTACTTAAACAACAGTCGTGAGGCCGTCGCGGCGCAAGGGGCACCAGGGTGTGACTGTAACGCGACGGTTGTGGGTTCGATCACAGCTCGAGGGAGTGAATTATTATTTATTAATATTTTCATTTCTTCGCTCTGGCACCAAATCAAAAAGCCCGACGTTGAGTTCTGCCACTCAACACGCAATGCCTCCAAAATTCGGCGTAAAGTGGAGAACGCAGTGTCCAAACACTAGGTTCCCTCTGCCTACCCGGATGTATGCGGGATACAGCGTGACGCAACGAAACGTGGGTTTCTGGTGTTATTTCTTTTTATTATGACACGGCATTGTGCAATTGTGCAGGTCGTGAACATTACGTACGCATATAGTATGTAGTTACGGTATGTTACGTATCCATTCATATAAACACGCACTAAAATATAATTTACTAACATTGCGTGTTGTGTAGCGGAATTTAACGCCGCCGCGGTTTGTCTACCAGAGGTCAAGAAACAGTTTGAAAAGGAGCTTCAAGATTCTTTCCCATATAGCAAGGTAGGTTAGGAGGAAGTTAAGCTCGATCGACGAAACTCAATTTGCGCGCTCTGTCTACCAGAGCTGGCAAATATAAGCATAAACGATTCCCCTGGAATCGAACCCATAACCGTCGCATTTACTGTCAATCTCAACACTGCTATAGCCGGAGACAACACTACTATTTACTTTAAATATTCTCACCAAACGTCCATTTTTATAACGAAATTTGAGTTTAAAATCCACAATCTAAATATTTAACTTATGAACGCGAAAGGAAATGACCTATACAATTCAAAATGACTGTGACTTATTGGACAACAATAAGAGCGGCTAGGAGTCATTGTAATTTATAAAAGAGCAGCTTATACCCAAAAATATGTGTAGCAGGGATAACAAGCTTCTCGCTGTATCCCGCATATAGAAGGGTAGATAGAGGGATCCTATCAGGACACTCCGTTCTCCATTTTCAAGAAATATTGTGGATTGAGTTACGGAACTCTACGCCGGAATACAAAGTGTCTTGACGTGAGATCAGCCTTGACGCTGGGACGCAAGCTTAGCAAGCTTAGCTGTACAAGCGATCGGTTGTGGGTTCGATTTCCATTCAAATAAATTAAATATTTAATATTTTCATTTTCGCTATGGTAACGAGGAAAAGTGTGACATTAGAGTTCCTTCACTCAACACGTAATGCCTGCAGAACTCGGCGGAAAGTGGGAAACGGAAACGTCTTAATATGAACGGGGTGTCTTAACACTAGGTTCCCAGATTCCCTCTGCCTACCCTGCTATCAGCAGGATTCAACATTAACTTCAATATCAAATGAATTGACACTACTACGTGAAACATTAAAAAAAATGTAAAACTAAAAAGTTTAAAACTCAAAATCACTTAATAACGCTAGTTACTACGCCACAATGCCAACAATTTATTTTTTTAATAAAATTTAAATTTAGCAAGTTTTTGTATCAACTTCTATTACGAGGTGTAAAGTCCATATGTTTAATAGTTACTTTAACTATATTCATACATAATTTAATTCTATAAGTTAATTACATTATTATTAGTTATTTATCGTATTTTTTCATTACAAAAGAGGAAAATTATTTTGACATTTTATATTATAAAGTTTTAAATAAAAAACTAAAAAACACAGAATACCTATGCTCGGACCTATAAATTGTATGAGCGTACACTCGAATGGTTTATTAGTAACCTCTAAGAATTCCAATATTCAGATCCTGGCTCCATC
>FAPJ01002779.1:0-22081 GCA_001485985.1 Heliconius ethilla aerotome | reverse complement strand
CACTCAATAACAACACTACACACCTACCACTAGATACCTTCCAATCTGGGCTTCCGCCTTCAAGCAACTGTGTCCGTTTGACACAACTCCACTGCTTTTATTGTCTTTTTTTCACCTGAATCTACCCACTTTTACATATGTACGCTAACAATACGCTAAATGCAACTATTGTTACAAAACATAGTAGGTAGATACATTGTAATATTGAAAATCTAATAAAGTGAAAAAAATGGTTCATTTTAATTATAATTCCTGTCGTGCATGTATAAGTTCATTTAACTCTATAATTTGTTTAAATTCGATATGAAATAAATCCAAAATTACTAAGGTAATTGCGCTTAACATCGGTCTTTTTACCATCCTCACGACTTAAACACGAACGTAAGGTAAATTATACCAGCTACGAAAGGTAAGGTTTATTAAAATAAATAAAATGAACAACGAAAGCAACAAATTCAACAGAGAAGACTTTGAATTGTTCCTTCGTGCAATATTAACATAATATAAAATCAAAGCTTGCGCTATCTCGTTGATTATTTCAAATATTTATATGATCCAGTTTCGTTGTTTTATTAAATTTAACAGACGGAAATTAATTTTATGACATTATAACAAAATTTCCTATTGAATAATAAGGTAAGGTAATAGCTAGAACCACCTAAATTATCATGGTATCTTTTTCTTTTTTGAGGCCGCCGTAGCACAGTGGTACATGAGTGTGAATGTAAATTCGACGGTTGTAGGTTGCAATATTTTCATTTCACGTAATTTTTATTGTTCATAAACATTAAATTTCACTTTGACAGACTGACAGATAATTACTTTTTACAGTCATTTTAAAATATGGATATATATATCCAATAAAAATTTATGATCCTATAAAATATCACTTATTATAGACGAAGAAAATGGTATTTCATTTTGCTTCTTTAACCTTATATCATTCTAGAGAGTCTTATCATATAAATTACTTTAGAAAAATGCGACGTACCTAATTTAAAATTTCTCTGTGGAATAACTGGAGTTTGAAATTCTTCTGAACATATTTTAATAATATTTCCATTACCGTAGGTTCGATTAAGACAATACGAGTTTTCGTCGATAAAGTTAGATAACTTTCAATAGTAAAAGTTAAACATTTTTTATTTTTACATGCTAAACTCTGAAATAGGTGCATAATGCATGCATTTTACAAATTTAGGACTTAAGGCGGTTTTCAGTAATACACAAACCGATTTCCACATTACGTTGACAAAGGCCAGAAAAAATGTCTTGTGGAAGATCAGTCGCCTAATGAAGAACAAATTTAAATATTAAATATTTTAAATTATAAATTCAATAACCTACAAATGTTAAAATTTAAACCCACAATCATCGCGGCCAATATTTTCAAACATCACAAAGGTGTTATAAACAATTCACAAGGCAAATATTAAAGGCCTCGCCCCGCAGCAGACGCGAGCCTAAACACGTAAATAATTAAAAAATGAGGAGCGCGTTTTAAATTTCAGACTGAATGTTTAAAAGGTACTGTATTAAATATTCTCTTTTTATGTTATTTACATATTGTAATATTTTTGGTGAAAAGACTAATTCTTTCCTGAAAGAATTAAATAGACTCACCCGTTTTTCCTGTTATACTAACTAAAACTAGTACTATGTCGTAAAACATATTATATTTCACGATGTCCTATAACCTTGAATTATGATAAAATATTTCAAATAACACTGCCAGTTAAATAACTATTCCTACATATTCGAAATACATTACATAAATATCTGTTTTTGACCCCTAAATATTGTTGACCCCTAATATATATATGTTCTTTATAGAATTTAGAATGACAAACGTGTGCCGAACTTTCCTAATAGACAGTTTGGCGGCGAATTTTGCTCATGTTTATCAAGTACTGGCTGTACTTTGTAATGAGTTCAAATTCAACTTCGGGTAATATTTGACTGAAAACACAAATATACCCCTGGGTCTAATTTGAAGTAAACTATAGTGTTAAACTCCACTACCTACCTTACAGTTTGTAGATGTTTGTGAAATGTTAACATTAGGTTCCCATGTTCCATTTGCCTACTCTGCTTTGAGCAGCTGCTTTAAAAAAAATATAAATTTCAAAAGAAGTTTCATTTCTTATAGATAAAGTTATATTTTCTGTTCTTCTAATAATATTATTGATTTGATCATTAAAAATATTGGTATTCAGTATATTAAGCCCATTTTACATCCCACAAAAAACTTTTAATACAAAACTATTCGTATCATATTTTTTGACATCAATATGCAAAGGTAAGTCAAAAGCATATGTAAAATAAAAGCTAGACGTATGATAGTAAATTAATTTCCCACCTAAGAGCCGTCCAGAAACGACAGGTTAAAAGCTTTCCTTTGTTCTGCCTAGATAATGTAGAATCTCGGACACGCTTCCCATTAATATTCATGAAAGATTTTAAATAACTGCATAACACTTTTTATTAAATCAGTTTGAAGTTTTTTACAGTTTATGTTAAAATAGTTACTAAAAAAATAAACTTTAGCTTGTATTTTTTTTTCGACTAGTCTACCAAATATTGTTGGGGTGGGAGGTGGATATACCATGTAGCAGAACCTAATATTTCACCTTTTCATATATTTGTTATCAGGTCAATAAATATAAATTAATCGTATAATCAGTGTTGAGTTCCGCCACTCAACGGAATGTCTTGGTACTAGGTTCTCTCTGTCTATCCTACTTCTATGTAGGGTAAAGCACGAAGTTGAAAAAAAAACAGTCAGCGACTCAATCAACCTTTCGTCTCATTCATTCTTTATTTTTTACCTATTTTTATATCAATATCCATATACATCTATTTTTATATATCAATATTTATATATAATTTACTATCTTGAATTCGGCAAGGAATTCAAAAATAATATCAAAGAGCAACGCGTTTAGCGATCAAGAGAAATGACCTGCAAGTGTATTTAAGCGGAAAACTAAAGGCAATTTGTCACCCAGTTACAGACATTTCCTTTACTTTCTTTGCATTGTACTGTTTTACATTACCGAATCGCTTTTTAACATACAGTTCATATCATTTTTTGTGTCTAAATTTTGATTTATTTATCCCCAAGCTTAATAAATTTCACAATGTTTTTAATTTTTTTAAATAAAAAATAAAAAGGTGAATCATTTTCCGCCGAATTCTGCAGGCATTGCGTGTTGAATGACGGAACTCAACGCTGCACTTTGCCTCGTTACTAAAACAAGGAAATAAAAATATTAAATATTTCATTTCCTCGAGTAGGAATCGAACCCGCCTCAAATTTTTTACACCTGTTATATATATTAAAACCATAATTTGATAAATAAAACCTCATTTCCTATAGTACAAGTTCACATTTCTATTCATACGGTTAGACTCAGTCGTTTTCTACTATCATATTAAAAATATGAGATCTACACCGTAGCGACACCTACAACATTTCGTACTACGAAGATCTGTAGTAATTTACTAAATCTCAGCACCATAAATCACGTCTAGAACTCTATCATCCATCCCATGTAGTTCATTCATCTCACCCGCACCTACCCTCGTATAGCACGTTGCTTCACGCTTTATTAAGTGTTTTGCAATGAATATATTACATAGTACATCCAAAATTTACTATTTTTTTCCTATATCGCTTATTTAACGAATATTTTGTACTTTTTAAAAAATTGCGGAAAATAAAGTATATTAATACTCTTTAATTAATTCATTGACATATTTAACTTGTTTATAAATATGTCATTACGTCATTGTAGCCTCAAGTCAGCGATATTCATACCATAGTTTTTAGAACAGAAACACTAAAAAAAGGGTTCTCGTGTAGCATATATTATTATTTTTTAAAATATTTTAATTATAATCATCAAATATTATAAATTTAATTTATTTTTCTTTACAAAAATATATTTCCTGCATTATTTTCAGCATCACGTCTAATATAAATTATGAAGATTTAATAAAGCGAACTCAGAAACGTTTAAGTTTAAATAAAGGGAGCATCTCATATTTTTGTAATTTATGACTGGTTTCGCAAAAGTCAAGGAAAGTTTGACTTTCATTTATGATGGTAAGCTTAAGTCTTTTCATATTATATTTTTTACGTATATTTTTTTTTCTTCTGCTTCACGCTGTATCCCGCATACAGCAGCAGGGTAGGCAGAGGGAACCTAGTGTTAAGACACTCCGTACTCCACTTCGCCGAACTCTGAAGGCATAGCCGGTTAATCGTTATCCACACAGAGTAATGTTTATTTTTAAATTATAACTAATTTCTTCCTTCCGATAAAACAAAATGCGGCGACTTATTTTGAAGTTGATTAGCAAATGGAGAAAAGAGTGACTGATTTCTTCATATTTCTATCTAGTCTACAACAACGGGAGACAATAAAAGCACATAACTAATTCAATAAAACTCTATTTTTATATTTCATTCAAAATGATTAATCATAATTAATATGATTTCAAATAAATAAATTATTTTTTATTAAGCTTGAATTCAAATAAAATTATAGAAACTCGCTTGTAAAATACTTGCGTAAAGTAATAAGTTCAATAATTTAGTAGCACTAATTGAATTTACCATTGAAATGAAAATACAGAATGGAGTAGGTACACACTGTGTTACTAATTTTATGAATTATTTATCAACTATGAGTAAGGCCTGAGCAAATTACATTTTATTTATTTTTTAAACTTTTACGTTTTTTTTACCCAACGCGATGGTGGCTCAGCTAAAAAATATCTAACGGCAAAATCTGTGCTTGTGAGTTCGATCCCCACGCGAGGAAATATTTATTAAATTATATAAAGAACAGTAATAAAAGTAAAGAATACTCTTTTGTATACAAATATATTATTAAATTTATTATTTATAATATACAACAAAATAATAGTAAGATTTTTTTTACGTTGGTAAAACCTCAAAGTATATCACGACTGATGCAATGCTATTATTGGAGAGCTTTCACGACATTCGCTTTTAATCTACAGCTCAATGTAAATATATGAAAATTAAGCTGTTATATGACTTCTTTTTACCATAGAAGATGATGAATACAAATTTAAAATTATGACGTGTTTTTTTTTCAACTTCAGTTGTATCCCGCATGAAGCAGGATAGGCAGAGAGGGATTAAGACCCTCGGTTTCCCACTTTCCGCCGAATTCTGGAGGCATTGTACGTAGAGTGGCGGGACAAAGCGCGTTTTGTCTCGACGACAGAGCAAAGAAATGAAAGTAATAAATATCTCATTTCTTTGGGAGGAAATCGAACCCAGAACCTGTCACGTTTACCCTACGCCTGGTCTCATTGTTTACTTATATTTTTTAATTACATTTTCTTATTTCTAATTACATTTAAAATTTAAATCATTTCTTACATTAAAAAAATACATATAATACATATATATATATTTAATATATTATATATATAAAGCATCTTGGAATAAATACAGGCATCTACATAAATTTGCATATTCTTAGCTGAGTGCGTCAAACGCAGTACAGCTCGTGACCCGTATACAGCGCGGGTCGAGTGTACTTCGTTAGTGGGTGATGACAATGGGAGCTCTCTCATTCGACTCTCGCAAATACTACCTGCACTATATTATGGTATTGATTTATTTTTTATGTTCTGTAATTTAATAATATATACATAGCGATATATATTTTACAAAATATTTGACCTTATATAATCTTACGCTTTGCGGCGTTGAGCGCTGCCACTCAACACGCAATACCTTTAATAATAATAATAATAATATATATTAAGTAATATATTGAATGATAAAATAAGATAAATAACAGTTCATTACATACGAACGAAAACTAAAACTATTAAGAAGTCCAAACTACACACAACGTAAACTTATCTACTACTAGTTGAAGTGCTTCAATATTTCACAAAACTATAGCAACAGCAGTAATTTATAGGCTTTATTTCTGTAGCAATAGAAACCATATTGGGTTGTACAGCATTTGATTCATTACAGACATTTGTAAGGACTTTGAAACTCAGCTTTTACGAGATGTTCCTCGTTGGATTTGAATATTGGAGTACTCTTGACCACTTGAATTTATAACTTCGACTTTGATGGTGGTATTTTCATAATTTAGAAGGTTCAGACAGTTAGATTAATTAATATTAATTATTACATTGCGAGATGTAGAAAGTGGATTAATTTAACTAATTTAGTTAAAGAATTACATATACAGCTTCACGCTGTATATGTAATTCTTAAACAAAATTAGTAGAGGGAGGAGCCTTGTGTTAAGACACACTGCCCCACAATTCTCGCTAAAAGTTGGAGATATTGCGTGTTTAGCAACGGAACTCAACGCCGCACTTTGTTTGACACCAGAGCGAAGAAATGAAAATATAACATATTTAATTTCTTCTTATGCCCTCTGCGCCATGACTGGCCTCCCTCTTCTGCAAGAATTAATTATTATATAAATAATGCAATATTAATAGATAACTTTAAAATAACTGCACTTTACGTAGCAAAGAACTACTGACATATTGTGCATATAAATTTATGACATATTTCTTATAGAATAATTAAGAGAATGTTCTAGCCTGGAGGAACTTGAGGCATTTATCAATACTACCGCTATTCCGCTCGTATTGACTCTATAAAATGTTATTTCAATACAAAAGCCTTGATATTATGGAATAAGAATTTATGCTGGTATGAATTTTGTATCCACTTAGTATTCATATATCTATTAACTGCAAGAAGACGATTTTTATAATTTAATTTCTTTAGATTTCCTAAAGCCCAAATGAGTGTTACCACACGGTAACGGTACGGCTAGAATAATGTAAGTTCACAAAAATCAAGTTTCCCTTCGCTCCATATTGCTAGGAGATCTATTATAAAAATTATTTAACCTCCAATTTAACCTAAAAAAAAACAATTATAATTATCCGAGTTTAATTTCAACGTCTTTTAAACAAACTTTATATTTATAGATATTGTAGTTTTGCCAAGGTAACAGTTATGCTGTTAAATTTTCATTTTCTTTTCTTTTATATTTAGGTATATATTTTTAATGAGACCCTCACCATTTTACATTTGTTCATAAATGAAAATACCTGTGTATACCAAGTAAGGTTCAAAATGTCAAAATGTACCATCAAATTTCAATTTCCAATTACCTATTGAGATTGAAGACCACTTTAAGCCTTACCCAAATACAGTATAGCGTAAATTGCACGTGCCATGTGTATATACCCATACTCGTAGATAGGTATATCAACGTCGACATAGGTGACGAGCACTCAGTGAGCGAGCGACGGGCGCCTGGGGACCGCCATTGTAGCCCCTAATTTTAATTAACAAGATTATTTAGAAAATTCGAAATGACTACGCAAAATACAATGTGAATTGAAAATTTCAGTTGGGTTGGTAAATTATTTAATTTTCTGGAATTTGGTTGCGAGTTCATTTTCGTGGATAAGGGAATTTAAATAAAAAATATATCTGGTTTCGCTTTTTTCCCTTTTTAAAAAATACAATAATTTCTGTTGTTTAAATAATAACGCATAAATATTCTTCCCAGTTGCGTAATGTCTGAATGTAAATGTAATGAATGTGTTTGATTCCCACCTGAGGTAATATTTTGTAGGTAATTAAAGATATTTTCATTTCTTCGGTTTTGATTACGGTGTAGAGTTCAGCCATAAGAGAGAAAAAGTTCACTTATGTATACAGTGAGTTTTATCTCAAAAATAACACTTAAAGAGAACGAGGCCATATGGTCACAAAAGAACTCTTTGGATCCATCCATCACCATTCACTCCTTTATAAACATCCTATATACATTAACCTAATGATAAAACTAAAACCTCGCGGACACTAGCCATCTACGTATCTCCGTGGGGTCCTCACGTTGTTTACGCGATGTTAGTAAAAATTTTATCCATATTTTGTTTTTGTAGGTCAACAAAGGTTTGTCGTTTGTTCTGTTATCCATTATTACGATATAATGGCATAATTCTCATTTTACCTACTTTTAGCAATCATTCGTTTGAGATTTGACTTGATTAGACCACCTTGACACAAGGGCAAAACACGGCATGCGACCTAACACGACGGTTGTAGGTTCGATTCTCATTTGGGAAATAAAATATTTAATATTTTCATTTCCTCGCTAATGGTTATTGATTCGAAAGTCGATACTGAGAATAAAATTAGCGAGACTATCTAAAGAGGTGGGCGATAGCGGAGATAGATAGATCTAAAAGAGGTGTTTATTCTTTTCTTATGTGTTTACATACTTCTATCGAAAATAAAACAGGGCGTTCAAAGAAAGACAAAAACAAAAGAATGAACAAATGATGTAAATACATTTCTAACAACAAATTCAAAGAAAGCTACCAGAGGTAAAAGTTAACAATGACAGTAACCAGGAACTTACATAAAATGTCCATCAATATATCGTGAAAAGAATAAACATGAAAATAAAATTAGTGTAATGCTGAAATATTGTCACTGCTTGAAGCTTCGCTCCGTCAAGTTTGAGATGCACATTGTATAGAAATCCTATTTTCCACTAACATGTCTTGAATGGAATTCAATTTGAAAGTTGAGCTCATATGCCTTGAAAATATGTAGTCGTCACGAGGGAGTCGTGCTACTTTTATTATATACTTGTGGTTGTTAGAATAGATACACTTTTTTTTTCACATTATGTATAATAACATAATTGAGGCATCGTTGTGGTCATGAATTTGAATCCTACTCAGGTCATATTTAGATTAGTATATATTTTTTAAAGTTTAGTCTGTATATAGCGGGATAAGCTGAGGCAGCCTAATGTTAGGACACTCTCTCTCAATTCTGGAGACTTTGTGTGTCGAGTGGTGGTACTCAACGCCACGCCTCGACACTAGAGCGCAGAAATTAAAATGTTACATGTTTCATTTCCTCGAATGGGAATTGAACTCACAACCTGTCGCGTTTCCTGTATCAAAAAGCGTCAGCACTAAAATTGATATAGAAATAAAGGTAGATAGATATTATTAGTATAAATACAAGGAATCATTGTAAAGATTTATCGTATTTCTAAGACATTTTATAAATAAATAAATGAATTCTAAATAAAGTATTTGAAGTATGAACGAATACCAGTCGCGTGAGAACTTGAAGCATTTCTTAATAGATATGCTTACTTCGTTTTCCGTTGAATCAAGGTAATAAAAATAATATTTTATATTATATTATTATACTTTGTTTTATTACTTTTGTATTTTAAATCTACCTGGCGTATCCCGCATATAGCAGGATAGGCAGAGGTAGAAAGAACCTCGAGTAGAACTCTAGATCTAGAATTTAGTGTTAAAAAACTCCGTTCCCCACTTTCCGCTGAATTTACGAGGTTTTTTCCTTGGTACCACAGCGTAGATATGAAAATATTAATAAATAATAATTCATTTCCCCGAGTGAGAATCGAACCCCCAACCGCCGCGTTACAATCACGCTCTTGTGCTCTTGCGCCACAACTGCCTCTATTATTTTAAATAAGGTAGATTTTATACAATTTCATTCTATGTAGGTAAAAAATAGTAAATTAGTTACATCAGGTATTATAGACAGGTAACCGTATGGTTATTTAAGCGAAACGGTTTGGGTGAACTTAAACTAAATGACTTTTTAAGTTGATAACGACAAATAGTTGTGTAAGTTGCTATTTATTTTCATCTATAATTATAGCGCTCATGTAATTTCTACGGGGTACTAAATACTTTCGACCAAAGTAACTTTCAAAATTATCGTATAATTTATAAGTAATTAATTAGGGCGAAGACAAGGTCTACCAAAAGTTTTATTATCTAAATTTTTTAATCGAACCAGCTGACAGGATGGGGAAAATTGTTGTATAACGGCTATTATCAAACAAAATTCTTCTAATAACAATTTGTGGTATTCCAAAGTAATTCGAACGGAAGACGAGAACTTTGAATCAGATTATGATAAACTTTTTGGGGTAAGCCTAAATATGCTAAATATTTAAATTTTAAATTATAAACGTGGGGTCGTGGTAAGTTTGGAAAGTTTTAGTCAAGTCACAGAATTTAATATTGATGATAATACGTAAATCAATTCTTTACCCTAAGTTAGTTAATAGTTTAATACTTTTGTACTTTAGTTAATAATTTTAAACAATAATTCGTTTAATATATTTCAAGCAAATTTTTCAAGGACGTACATAAATGTGTATTTGAATAAACCAATACCAATAATACCAATTGAACGATTTATTTAGGAATTAGGAAATTTCATTTAGGAGTTATTTTAGGGTATCCCATTAAAATGCTCATAAACTCATAATCGGAATTTCAATGAATGCATTGCTCATGCTTGGGTGGTTCATTATGACATTACATTTTCAATATTTTCTATAGCACGTTATATTCAGGATCCCTAATTTTGATTACGTGCGAGCGTGTTTATGAATATGAATATTTATTAATATTTTACAATGTTATTTACGCTCTTAATATGGAACTATTCGAATGTTTCTAAAAAAATATCTAAATCTGCATCCGCATAAACTGGCCATATTAGTTCGACGTCCTGGGGTTTAACCTTATGTGCTCTAGACTTTTAATTTTCTCAGGGCTTTAGAAAGTAATCATCGTGTTATAAAAACAAAGTTGACATTTTTATTTTACTATATTTATAGATTGAAACAAAATGAAATTAGTATTGTTTCTTTGACGATTCTTTCGATTAAATTTTATTTTCTCGTGTGTCATGTCTCGACCCATCAAAAACAACGGGTTAATAAATATTGCATATTTTATAAGCTTTCCTCAAAGAAAGGCTTCAAGCACTCAATATAAAATTGCCTTTGGAGCTTCCTGTACTGTTATCTCAACATAAATATTTAATTTTACGTCACTATGTCAATTTATTTTTAAACAATTTTCATATTTAACGATATAGCAATAAAAACCTTGCACACAATAGTTATTATCTACTTCGTGGTCATTGATTTTTTTTTATATAAATTATATAAAACTATATATACAGCCTATTCTTTTCTTCAAATACTTATTTGTCTCAATCGTGATTTAGTGTCTCAACTGTATCCATCAAAAATGTTTCATCTATCCCTTAGCCCGTTTTAGGTTTAAAAACGTTTATAATAAAAGTAATAATACCTTTTTCTTCATAAAATACACTGAAATCTCAAAAATATATTCATTTATCACATTGTCCTGCATTTTATTCCCCTTTTGAACCCACTATCTCATCTCCCACGATTTTTGAGATATTTGCTTTATTTCAACTGTCAAACTTTTCAACCGTACCCCGTCTACTCATGGTCTACTTTAAAAACTTACAATAAGTGCTTCACATATTCTGACAAAAAATATATAATCTATAGAATACAGGTATAAAAAATGAAATAAAAGCCATAATCAACGTTGTATTATTTATTTTCGTCTGTGTTCCAGCCGCTCGTACAGCGAGCGGCGTTTACTCGTTACGTTAAGTACACGTAGTAACGCTACTTTACCAAATTTTTGAAATACTGATATTATTTGTGGGACGACGTCCCGCAACACAAACAGACCGCGAGGGCGACATCAAGAGACCTAAATGTGAACTATATAATGAACATTGATTACCATACAAACATACAAGACAAATTATAAAACCAACTATATATATATATATATATACACTATGCGACAAGACATATAAGTACATTATACATTGGTTATTGCTATTGAAGTCCGAATTAATTATTCAATATCAAACATTCGTATAAAGCGATGTGAAGTTAATTTACCTAAATGAACACTGAAGGTAAAGGAAGGAATGCTTTGGCACCATCTGTCAATACTATTGTGTTGGATGATGAGCGTAGAAGTGAGGAGTTAGGAGTAGAGGAATTCGTTAGCTGATCATTTAATTTTTATGTTTTTCCTTCTATTTTAATTTTTTTGAATTATTTTGATTCCATTATGTTTATATTTGAATACAATTTTATTAGGATTACTTTTAATATTTCAGCACTTTTATTCCGATGAACTAAAATTGTCTATACTAGACAATTTAACGTACAAGGATTTTTTTCCTTGTCCTCTAAATGAATTTTCGAAATATGATAGTAGCAGTTTGTTCTCCACTCTCCACTTCTACACTCCACAGTCTAAGATTTCATAGGAATCTAATTAGTTCATTCAATTTAGTGCTACCCTAAACCCATATAACCTAAATATTCGCTAGATCCGGAATGCTTTAATGAAATCGCTTTAATTATATTAAAAATTTATATTTAATATACATTTATTAGGCTGATACGTATATAAGTACGCATAATAACCAATCTTACATTAAATATATTTCCAAAGAAATATAATTTTCAATTAGAAATAATTAAGCTAACTCGCATAATATTACCTCTAGACACGCTCCGTTCCTTATAATATAACAGCGTACAATATTAGAACTATGTTCTAACATAAAATATGAAACGAATATGTTTAACAACTAATATATATAATATGTAATAATAATACAAACTCCATTAAAGCATCCGGATGTATTTACATAGCCACAACATATAATTATCTACATATACAATACAAGTGGTCTCTCAGTGCCGCGGCCGCGGGAAGCCAACGAAAGCCGTGCGCCGTAGTCACTACACACTACTGCCGCTACGCCGGCATCTGTCGAGCGACACTTCAAGTCATATTTACAATGCACGGATCGTACTATTGAATATATTAATACTAGTTACCAGAGCCAGCAATGGAAGGTGATGAAATAATCTTTTCAAAATATATTTGGAAAAGCTAGAGTATGAAGTTGAAGGTGATTTATCAATAAATGGAATAAAATATTGTGTTTTAAATTAATAGATATTTTTTTTTTGTATTAATTACTTAACAATACTTCATACTCTTTCATATCATAATTTTAAATTATTTATTTCTTCATCGGTGGAGAGATGTCTTAGTGATGTCATATTAATTAATGGACTATGAGTAAATTATTCTTAAATATACAATAAAAACACTACCGACTCCATATATAATTTCATGACTTGAGGAATAGCGTAATATTCTTATTGGAATTAAACTATAAAATTTCAGATTAATTAAAATCAGTATATTACTTTCTGCATAATGACATGACTGAGTCATTAATTATAATTATAGTTTATAATAAGTTAAAGTCAACTTCATATATAGCTTAAGTATTCATATAATTTATAGCCGAACCTATTTAATAAGTTCCAATCAAATGAAATGTAAAGCGATGAAGATATCTATATAAACTTTTAATATTCTTCTGAAATATCGAGTAATAACTTTGCATAGTAAAATGCTATTTTAACGTCATTTAAATATAAAAGTCGTTGTGGCAGCCATATGCTTCAGTTTCATCGTACGTTGGTTTTCCAATAATACGACCCGAAAGTTCCATTCATGGCGAATGAAACTAGCGTACCGAGTGGTATCGGCGTTGAATGATGAGCGAATGACATTTAGTATTTCTATATGAGGACGACATCGGATGTGAATGACTTCGAGGCGATACGCTCGCTCCATTCGCGGACGTCCGAGCGATTTGAAGACGACATCGTTCTAAAATGCATTAGATTTTATAAATTCATTCCTAAAATCATATTGTCATCGATTTTCAACCTTCAGAAAAGATTTATCGTTAAGAAATATCCGTGCATGAATTCTCTACCACAATCTACTCATCCGCATACAATTGCGATCTAACTAACTACGAATAAATTCTCTTTTTTCCATATAATTATTATGTTTAATTAATTTCATATCAATATATAAGCACAATAACATGTCAATACAGTAAAGTCCAACTTTAATTATTTAGAGAGTACGTTAAGAATAGTATTTATAAGCACGCGGGCGCGCCGTGCGCAGTAGGCTAGTAGGGTAGAACAAGAATTCATGATCGAACATTTAGTTTATATAAAAGGCGAGGTTCCAAACACAAGTCCTAGAATTATCACAAACGAGAAACAGGTAAAACGGTAAAGTATCAAAAATGTTGTGTCCCATATCAGTCGTGTTCTTTGTGCAATGCTATCATAATAAACATTTATAACAAAACTTCTCTTGAAGTGTTGCTCAAAAGCCGTTTTACAATTAAACAGCCCCCGACAGACATATAAACAAGGGTAACTATTATACTCGTAGTACGCAATACGCTATGCAAAATGGACCAATCATGGCAGTGAGTTGTTCATCAGTGCTGTCATTGGTCGATTTCTACCATTCTTATATGTCTAGCAGACGCTAGTTATAAGAACCGGGGTATTATTTGCGAATTTCAATGTACGAATGAAGAAACAGCTTAGAAGATCAGCTTTTATTTAAAATGTCCTCTTAGTTAATTATATTAATATAATATATTTACTTATCACATGCCACTCCATCAGTGATATTTAAAGATATTTTTGCAATACAATTTTATAATGAATTATATTGAATACACGGTACGCCTAAATTTTGTGGTAAACTGAAGTTATATTATACGACAGTTCTTTGGTTATGTTTCAGAAGTTGAAATTCGAAAATAATAGCTCTGATCTTGAGAATGCGACCGACTTTCAAAAAAAAACCATTCCCTCATAGAATTAGCGATACGTCGACACTAAAATCTAATAGTTTAATGTATGTACGAATTTACGTATAATTAAGTAAACAAAAACAGATATTATTTGGAATTAAATTAAAAAAATATTGAAATATTAACGTAATCGCTCGTTCTACGACGGATGTCCATCGATTTGCGAGCTGATATGGCCTCAGTCTCAAGAACGTCCGTCTGTTCAACGATACTCCCTAATCGACCTACTGACTTGTGTCCACCGTCGACACTGACTGATGACAGTCAGGAGTCATGCTCGATGACGTAAAGAAGCAGGACGGTATTTTGGGATCAAGCTCTTAGGGGATAATTGAAATTTGCCTATTTATGACTCCAAATATATGTAAGTCAAAAAGACCTCACTGGAATAGCCTCGTTATAATAAATTCTCAAATAGACCTGTCGTAATATTCTAATAAGTTCCACGATCCCCTAACAACCCTACCTCAAGTAGCGACCCTGTATAGTAGAGATGATCAAGAATGGAATGTTTCGCATGGTACGTCTAACACCGTGTCGAACGTGCACGCAAGCCTCTGATATGTGGGGTGATGTGTGTAGCGCCTCGGCCGCCGCCGGGCCCCGCCGGGGTGCCTCCTCAACTATATACAATGTACGACGCGATACGCCAGCTGCGGCCACGGGCGGAGCGCCGGCGCGGAGCGGTCATTAAACATTCTCACAATATACATCAACGCTCTATATATAACAAAGGTCGCGAGCGCGCACCACGCTCGCCAAACAACATAATATACAGCGGTATCGTAGCACTCTTTCGATTCGATACAATACAATACAATACAAAAAAATTGACTAGAAAATCTCAATTCGCTATGAGCACTATGTGTGCGCGGTAGATGAGAATATGTCGGAGGTGCGCCACGCCTCGGCCTCCTCCTCCGCGTCGTACTGCTGCAGGAACGGGTTGGTGCTCGTGTAGCGCGGGCTGAGCGCGCCGCTGGCTCCTCCGGGGCCCGTGTTCAGCGTGACGGCCAGCCCAGCCGACGTGCCGGGGATGGCGGAGCCGGGCGTGCCGCGTGGGGAGTCCCGCGAGCCCGGCGTGCCACGTGGCGTGACGTCACGCGAGGACGCGCGCGGGGAGTCCCGCGAGCCTGGCGTTACATCACGCGGGGACGCGCGGGAGAAGTCCCTCGAGCCGGGGACGACGTCACGCGGGGACCCACGCGGGGAATCTCGTGGCGAGGCGCGGGGGGAAGCCCGCGGTGACATGCGCGGCGAGCTCGCGCGCTCCGGCTGCCGTATGATGGACGATGCCGACCCGCAAGGCTTTATTGTTTCCGCAGGACTGTGGCTCTCTGTAAAATATAAAAATATTAAATTGTAATTACCTTGAACACTTAAATAATGCTTGTAATGTTGCTACGTATATGATGATTAATTAATGAGCGATGTTTACAGGTACCTGAGCTGCTAGTGGGTGAACCGGGAGACGACACTGTCACCTGCCGGGAGCGAGGAGGAGCGGGCAGCGGGCCGCGCGGCGACTGCGGACGATATTGGCCGCCCCTGACTGATGAGAGAACCTGTAATTTGAACATAAATAAGTATGGGAAAAAATATATAAGAAAATTTTATGAAAGCCTATCTAACATAATACACTGTTCATTAATGTCTATTGAAACGCTTGCAGGATACTATTCAATTTGTGTTCAATTAATAACAATTTAAATTGAACACTGACATGGAAAAGAGCAACTGTTGAGTTTCTTGCCGGCTCTTAATAGAACTGCCTTCCGAGCCGGTGGTAGCGATAAGTACATTCGACGATTCAAAAGTACTAGAAAAAGTCTATTAAAATATAGAATTTTTCGAATTTGGATTTTTACACGAATAAAAAACTCAAACACATAGTATCTACTTATTACAGTGGTGATTGTTCTGAAGTTAGGCTTTATGAACTTTTGCGCATTGTTTTCTCGGGAAGAAAATAACCAAAAGTACGAAAAATCCTAAAATCTAATTTGCGCAGTTTACAGATAACTACATACATGTGCGGGCGGCGAGCGGTCGGCCCCGGCCCGAGCCGAGAGAGCTGGCGGCGGAGATGCTGCTGATGCTGCCGCTTGATGCCGATATGGACTGACTGAGGGCGGAACTCGGCCTGTCACAGGTAGTAAATATATAATTCATTATTAGAACAGTAATCATTTATAAAAATAAGCGCTGTAATTTTTAAACATATTGTCTTGTTGCCAGAGTGAGGATATTAAAGTAATTCGTTCCCCCGAATGGGAATCGAACACATGACCATCTCGCTTACAGTCAAACTATAAAATCACAAGTAACTAATCTAATAATTAACTTAATTATGCATGTTGAAATTAATTAAATAATTTAATTTAAATAAATTATATAATTCAATCAAAATTCAATTATAATGACACAAATTGATGAATTTTATTTTTCATATTTTTATTACTATTAGCTATATTTTTTGTATAAATGCTAATAGCAGGAAATAAAAAAAAACATTGTTAGTGTCGTGGTGTACATTTGTGAATGCTGCGATGATAGATATTTAAAAAGCTTTTTCACAAATAACTGCATCTAAACGACAACACTCATTTTAATTTAAACCAAAAAATAAATAATAAAAAATATTTTAGAAAAAGCGAGGAAATTTTCAACAGTTCGACACGGCATACACCACTTGACGTACTCTCCAGGTACATAACATGAGAGATTTGATGAATAAACAAATATTTCGGTTAACTCCATGTAAAAAATAATTTCACTCTAAAGTATTAATCAATGCTGTTTACTCGTTTCCTTTGGGAGTTAGTGAGACAAAATTATAAAATTATTCTATGCGAGCTTCAACTTTAATAATCTTAAACTTTTGTAACAACTGTCTTAATCATATTTTGAGCCACACCTGCACAACAACGATTTAATTAAGGCCTAAATGAATCAACAACAAAAACTAAAAAAACAACACTAACTCCCGCCACATCAATCCTAACTTCGAAAGAACACAGCACAACAGCATAATTTGGACTTAATTTCCTCCACCAACCAATAACAACAAAACAACAAAAAAAACAACACTAACTCCCGCTACAACAATCCTAACCTTGGAGCGTGGCTGAGGCCACTGGCGACGCACTGACTCTGTTTCCACGCGGCCCGGTTGCTGGCTCGCCGCGCCGAACTGTCTACAAACATACATGCGTTAAGGTTCCGCTTAGTTTAATCACAACAACAACAACAACAATCATGCAACATGGTTTTGTTGTACGAGTGATAAAATTTATGTGCGTGCTTCATATATTTATAACATATGATGAATGGTATTTTGAATTATAAAATTAGAGTAACAATATAAATCAACAGAAAAATTGGGCATAGTATTATTTTATACTATTTTAGAATATAAGAAAGTGGCATAAATATGACAAATAAGTTAATTTATATATTCTTTTTCGTTCATTTTTTTTTTCAACTTGTAATAAACTAAATTTGCACATAAGAAGTTTATCAAACGTAACTAAAAAAGCATAGCTAGAAGAAATGTAAGATATGAGTAGTTAGTGATAAATGTAGATTTAAAAATGTAAAAAAATATATATTTCTCTACAATAGTTTTAAAATATGATTACTATTTTAATTTTATTTTGTATATAATATTTAATTATCTTTTAGTATAGATAGAACAACCATATGTAATTTATCCTTGTCAATAAGTATTATATTTATTGTAAATTCGTACACAGTTTGTTGTAAGTTTTTTTTTTATTTACAACTCGTTAAATTAACGATTTTCAAAACTCATTGTAGAGAATACGCAGCATCATTTAGAAACATTGTGCTTGAATATGATGATATGTTAAAAATTTCAATAAGATTGTGAAAAGTTTTAATTGTAAAAGTATTAGTCAAAGCATGTTTCCAATACTAGAATAATAAAGGCGAAATGAATCCACTATTTAAGGCTGATAAATTGGTTAAGATAGAAAATTAAAAACCTTAAAAGAATATATTAAATAATGTAGATTGTGAAATTCGCCATTACAATTCTACAAAAACATTAAAAGCGACACAGACGACGACATTACCTGAACGTTTGGGCGGCGGCCATATTTGAAGGAGACATTGCAACACATGGATCGGTCGATGATAATCCAATTCTGTTGGTGGCTGTGAGTGGAGCATTAATGGAGGTGCCATAGCCACTGCTAAATGTTGTGGTGACATTTTGTTTCTGTCTTGAGCTGCCACGACTAAAGCTAAATGGTCGAGAAGGAAAACCAAAGTAGACCGTGCTGCTCGAGGTAAGCATTCTACTATAGAGGCCATTAGACGAGCGTTCCCTTCTTTGTCATCCGGCAGACATACCCCTGTAAAAAATATTAGTGTTATACTTATTTATTGTTAAGACAGTGTTTTTGGTAGACGATTGACAATAAAATGAAGTGAAAATTTGACTGTAGTCAAAACCTTTAGAAATGATGATGCATGGCATTGATTAGATCCAACTTACCTAAAGCATCCAAAGTCATCTGGAATAAACAGCGACTGAACAATGGCTGAGGTAATTCTGTCAAATAATCCTTTAAAACTCCGGTAATAACATTTATATCCGGAACCGAATCTGGAGTGAGTTCAACGCCACGCGCGTTTCGTTCAAACGCCTCTCGCAATATACGTTTCTTGTTTGCCGATCCACATAAACGGTAGAGACCTTAAATTAAAAAAAAAATAGTTCAGAAAAAAAATACATAATAGTAATATTTATTACAAATAATCATATTTATTTTACTATAACAATTAAAATTAAAAGCAACCCAAAATTTATTTTTATTTGGAAAATAGACAAGCAATATTATGTATTTTTTTCTTAATAGAAATACTTAATATATACCACCTTATTTACAAAAAAACAAACAAATATACCTATAATATCCAAGCCTCGTCTTTCAATTTCCTCTACACATCGTCTAACAACCAGTGGAACAGGTGGTGCATGTGGGGGTCTCAACTCTCTTGCCACTACTGCTTCTAATTCTGCACCAAATAGAGGTGGTGGCGCCAATCGTGGGGCTGTTGTCCGACGACGGAAGAGCTCATGAGGCTCTGTGTGTCGAACTCGCATGTAGAGTGTTCCACGCGGTTCCATCTGAATGAAAATATTGTATAAATTATTCTTTGCTTCTAAGAGATCTAAATAAGATATATAATTATAATTTTATGTAAGATATATAATTATAAGTATATTTTTACATTACCTTTATAGCAAGTTGATGGGAAGGCGAGCGTGTAAGCAGATCAGGTAATGTAACTACGCCTCGGAAGCACAACTTGTGTCTGTGTTGAGGATCCCAAGAGTAGACGAGAACGTCAAGCTGGCGGTTGTCCACAAGTTCTAATTCGAAGGATTCGTCCCAATCGAACTGAAGCTCCCCTGTACGTACCTGTGAGGAATAGGTACGGTTACTTGTTTTAAGATTAAATATGTCATAGAATAGATGTACATATTCTGTTTACATAAAACATAATAAAATAGAAAAACTATAGAAAATTAAGAAATGTTAGCAAATAGTATCTTCTAATCTTACCACAGTCCTAGCTTTATGAACACGATCACATTCCAATACACAGTACAAATCTCTAGGTGCAACTGAAGGCTGTGTCAATGTCCCTGATGGTGGAGATCCAGGGGATGATCCACTCTGCGCTGGACGCAACCCTCGACCTGCGAGGAGATGGACCCATAGCATCCCAGATACACCACCAGATATGCGAGATAAACCAGTCATTGATGAAGATAAGCCTCCTGTGCCTGGCTTCTCTACTTTATATTTTAGGAACTCTGAAAACAATAAATAAATTTGATGTTATAATCTTTCTTCATGCGTCGTCCATGCAGCATTTTATTTACAACTAATATATAATTTTTAATTTTCTTAGATATGAGAAGCTATTTATTAGAAAATTTTGATTACAATATAATTTGGATCGAAAATAGAACCTAACAGTATATCAATATAAACCTACCATTAGGATTAATATCAAGATGACGCTGATGTCTAGACCCAGGAGTGGGTACGGGGCTAGGATTAGGACATGTAAACTTTGATCCTAGTTCCAGTAACTGTCGGACTCGTCTTGCTGATGGAGAACCACTCGGTCCTAACTGCTGTGATGATAGAGATCTTGCTGGAAGATGACGAGGTCGTTCCAGACGACTTCTGCTGGCCAAGCCTAAAGATGAGCCGAAGCGACTGCCACTTTCCATCTACAAAATATTTCATATTTTATTTATTGTACACGATGAAATTTACATTCAATGATATATTATAAGGTAGGAAGGAATAAATGAACAAAAATATTTATAGTAACTAAGTTTAGTATAGATAATATGAAACTAATAATAAATAACTTTAGTTCACATTGTAGTACATGCAGTATTATTTCAAAAAATTAACTTGAAAACTCACATTTTTCAAAGCATCGTGTATATTTTCAGCAGAGTAATGCGTGGGCAGCCGCGGGCGGAGAGTCTCGTACAAGGCGCTGGTCGAAGGCGCACGGGAGAGCCACGCGCGGTACTCGTCCGACGTGAACACTGACGGGGAGGGCCCTGTAGTTAGTGCTTATTTACCACGTTGGTAATTATAAACTTATTTTGAAAAAGTGTACTTAAAATTTTATAATGCCTAAATGAGCTGAATGAACTGAAATGAGCTTTATTATTCAAATATATCAAGAATATAAAAACTATTATACATCTTATTTAATTAGATGAAGTATATGAATTTTATTCATTTCACAAAATATATAGAATATTATTTAATGGTTTATTTTAAAGGGAAGGAAAAAGGAACTCGTTCAATTTAAACACTGGCGCCCTGACGGAAAGGGAACCTGCCCTTCGATTAGTTGTCCAAAACTATGGTATGTAAAAACGAAAAAAAATGAAGTTGATAAAAATAAAAACATTCCTAGAAAAAATCTTAAATTATCTTGTAATTTTTTTAACAATTCATAATGTTTCAGCTGACTCCAATAACCTAGAAAGTACACCTTTACAAATTATAATATACGAGTATAACCATCGCGTTAATTAAAAATTGAACCACACGGCCTTTATTTATACGTACATCCATACATTTATCTCCAAACATTGTATAATGTCTGTACAATCAGATATTTTGAATGTCACCCCAAAGTTGAGTGATTGCTTATATGGTCGTAAATCAGAATGATTGATATCTGAGCTCGTGAAGGTGAGTTGTGATGGAAATTATCACTTCATGCAATATAGTACATTCAGATAATAATCGATACATATCGAAACACTGGTTTTATATAATTGAAATTGCAATTGAAATTTTAAAAATTAAATTGTATCTATATCTATATATATAA
>FAPJ01002772.1:8582-19698 GCA_001485985.1 Heliconius ethilla aerotome | reverse complement strand
TCAAGTTACAGTCACACCCTTGTGACGCTGCGCTACGACGGCTTCTTTGTTATTTTAGATAATAAAAAAATATATAACCTCATTGAAGATGAAATATGCATATTGTATCTAGACGTTGACAATATCGTAAGTCCTATCATAGTAGAAATTAGTATTCGAGTAAACACAATTTAATTGTTTGCTAAAATGCTACTTCATTGGGAATTATTTCAGAATCCTATCAAACTATACAAGAGATGTGTGCGATATAAAATTACCTCAACAGTATATAAGCACGTTTTAAAAGAAACACCTAAAGTACAAATTTTCGAAACAACCAGTGGATTGACAGTTGCTACACAAGAAAGAAAATGTGGAAACGCCTGTATAGGACTGTTCATCAACGCAGGATCTCGTCACGAGGACAACATATCAAATGGTATAACATATTTCTTTCAACATCTTGTCTATAAGGGGACACGGAAACAGACGAAAACTGATCTGGAATGTGAAATGACAAATATAGGAGCGAAATTCAAATGTTGTACAACTCGTGATATGACATCTTTCTATGTAGAATGTCTTGCAAGCGTTTCAACACGCGCCTTAGATATATTATTTAACTGTATTTTCAACAATGCTTATGCCAATCCTGAAATAGAAATTCAAAAGGATTTAATTTATAAAGAAATGTTAGAGCACGATCAATGTCCATCAAAGGTTTTGCATGATTATCTACATTCAACGGCATTTCAAGGCACATCGCTGAGTCAAACTGTAATGGGTTTGAGTAAAAATCTTAGTAATTTTAATTCTAACGCCGTCCGTGATTATATGAACAAGATATTTGTTCCAACAAAAATGGTATTAGCATCAGTCGGCGGGGTCAAACATGACGTTATGTTAAATTTGATCGAACAAAATATTAGAAGAAGCGATGCGTGTTCACAATCTACTACTTTGGGACCCGCCCGTTATACAGGTTCACAATTAGTGTACAGAGATGACTCGATGAATGTAGGATATATAGCTCTTGCAGTAGAGGGACCTTCGTTTTGTGATGAAGATAAACTTTGTATAGATTTAGTGTCCTCAGTTATCGGCGGCTGGGATGGTTCGCAACCAGGCGGAATGAACCATGGTACTCACGTTGCATATATCGCATCTTCGGGGAAATTGTGTGAATATTATAAAACATTCAGCTATTACTATGAGGATACAGGATTGTGGGGAGTAGAATTCGTATCACCGAAAGAGGAAGTCGATGATATGGTCTTAACAATTCAAGACGAGTGGATGCGCCTATGTCACATGATGACTGATGGAGAACTACTCAGAGCAAAGAACGAGTTGAAATCAAAGATGATAATGAATTACAATAGTACCGTAGGAACTTGTCTCGAACTTGGCCAAAATATTCTTCGTACCGGCTACCATCCTCACTTTCTGGAAAAACTGATCGCTATAGACCAAATAACAGCCAAACAATTGAAAAATGTCTGTGACAAATACATTTACGATAGATGTCCAGTAGTAGTAGGCATAGGAGCAACTGAAGCATTACTACCTTACCCAAGAATTAGGAGCTACATGTATTGGCTAAGAATATAATTTGCTTAAAATAAAAACAATATAATATATGTTTACCTATATCCTAATTGTATTAAAAATGAAATATATATAGTAGACATTATTTTTTCTTTTATTTCATATAGAAAACTTAATCAATTTCTCTAATCTTAATTCTTTACAAAGTTAATCGTTGACAAGTCTATATTCTTAATCCCAGCGCCATCTGCCCTCTCTTGTTAGCATTAAAAATTCTTCTGACTGAAAGTCGAATTTTGTTTTAATTGAAAAATGGAGCTCGTGCTCGTGCTTGCTAGCTGAGTATCGCAGTCAATATAAGTGGTATCAGGAGCGTAGCAAGAGGGAGTTAAAATTGAGACTTAAATATGTTTCTTTTATTAAACTTAGGGCTACGTTCTCCTTTCTCCACCAAAATTTGAGCCACTACGTGCACTACAGAGCTTTATTATGAAAAACTACAGAGCTTTCATATTAAAGCTTTAGCTTTTCCTTAACCACGGCCGCATATTAGAAAATATTGACATTTTAAGCTTTGACGGGTTATCCCGTAAAGTGATCAATTTTCACATCCGACAATGTTAATAGGGACATGCGATTTTCTTATTGTAGTCATCAGTCTTGTATCTGAAAACATTACTAAGCTGATTATGATGATAGGAGGCCTAACTCCTCAGCGAGTAGGAGTTACGGAACAATATTTTAAATATCATAAGGATACTTGTATACTATCAGGTTATTCGGATAAGTTGATGACCGTGTGGAAATATATTTCCTCAACTTCCAAATGATTGTAGGATTGTGCCTTCATACTCGCCCATATTAACTTGTATGTTATGTAAAGATAAATGAACTGAATAACAATATAGCAATTAAGTACTTGGAGCATCAATGAAAATGTTAAAGGTAATATCAATAACTAATATGTAAAATAATATAATTTTTAGCCCACTTTAAAGAGATCAACGATTTTGCGAAAATAAACAAAATTAATATATATACAAAAAGAATGTTTTGTTTTATTCCCGTACATAGCCAGGGCTAGGCAGGGGGAACCCGAGAACCTAGTGTTAAGACTCCCCACTGACCGCTAAATATAATGATTTAAAAATAAATATTTAGCTAAAAATAAAGGACAAGGTAAAATAAAATGACGAATATAAAAAATTATAATTTATTACTTTTAAAAGAGCTAAAGTAAAAATATAAAAAAAATGATGAGTATAAACGAGTATAGTTCCGACATATTCGAGATATAGAGATATTCGTCGAAACATTGCAAAGTGTGACGTGACTGCCGATCGATTAACATTTGACTGTATAAAATAATCAAAATAATTATTTTGTATTTAATTATATTATTATCCACTTAATAAAAATACTGCTATTGAAATCTTTTGAAATACAAAAAAAGAATGGTGAAGCTGAAGTGAAGTTCGAACTAAAGTCAAAATCGAATATTTTTTATATGAAATCTTAAGACGGCAAATAGCAAATATATAAACAAAGAAATTATATATTTATCAAGAATATATTATCCTCTGGGACCTCTTCCGTTTTTAGAAACGGAAGAGGTCCCTTTAGAGCTTTAAAGTTCGACTTCATTTTAGTTAAACTTCACTGGCCATATGAGACAGTGATTAGTATAAAAGGGAATTAATTTCATTCCGAAGATAAGGGAAATTAAATGTGTTACAAAAATTACATGAATATGTAAGTATTGTTACAGTAATATTTACAAAATAAATATTTTACATAATAGTGATTTATATTCTGTTTTAGCAGTCTCATACGGCCCTACATAGGTGTCCAGGAAGTACGAACGAAGTTAACTCTTTGTTTTTTCACGTTTGTTATCCGATAACCTTGCGAGTGGGTAGCCTTGATAGTTATTGTTTGGTTAGCATTTTTGGTTTATATTTGTTTTTCTTAAGGCCCTGACGACTATCCAAGTTATAAGAACAGCCGTGAACTGCGACTGTTACAGAAACAGTCTGTCACATGCTGCGAAATAATTTGTCTACAAGAGGGAGTTTCGTTAACAAAATATATCGATGCGAAATTGAATTTTGTGGGAGATTTGTGAAATAAAAACTTGAACGGGTACAAACGACAAACAATACACTAATTGAAGTAGGAAATACAAACAGTTATTATAAGCATCTTCAATGAACACATTGCCTTCCCAATGACCCTTGGTTAGTCATATCGGGGATATCAATTTTCGAACATAAATGGAAAAATTAACTCTACACTTATATATTTACAAAATAATACTTTTTCAATAAAAAGTTCTACAGCACTTCAATATTCATCCCTACTTTCTGGACATCTATATAATAGCAGTTGACAAAAGTTACTAAATAGCAAATGCTTGTATTTGTGCAAAAATAGATTGATTACACAGTTTCATTATTTAAAAAAAAATTACGTCAAAAATTATATTCACGTCTTCGCACCGCAAAGATCAACTTAAAAATAAAATAATAAATCAAAAATCCAAAATGATCTCTAGCAGACTAAAAAAACACCGTAAATACAGATCGGCAAAAATCACAGTAAATGTACAAAAACGTAATAGCGTTTATCTCAATGTAAAAATATAAAAATAAATCGATCACACCACTAGAGAGCATCCGCATTTGTCCGTTTTTCTAAGTGATGTAAAATATAATAAAATATACAAAAATAAGTGATATAATCTAATATATATATATATATAGATATGTCCACAGACAAATCTCAAAATTTAATTAAAAAAAAGAGAAAACGCACTCAATGCGCTCGAGTACAAAAATAATAAAAAAAATCCAAATGCACTTAGCTTAGTGGGAATGCTGTCATTTATTTGTGTTTATTAGAACTTATAAAAAATTTATAAAAATGGAATGTCATGAGTGTAATCTACAAGTATACAACCTACATTATTACTTTCCTTTTCAATCGTTTAGAACGCATTAAATAACATTGTTAAAATAAGAAATATCGATAATAGAATATCGATACGTTTTCGATGCTAACTATTCTGGCCTTTGGCCTCACTCGCGTTATGTCACCAACACTAACTACGTCATCGATTCAGAATATGCTTTTTGATATACCATAATGATCACAGAACAAAGAAGATTACTAAAAAATATCGGTAGATATAAAACATTTGGATTTTTATTGTATTACAAAAAAAATATATTCGAATATTTTTTAAAGAAACGGTTTAAATGATTAGTATGCATTGTATATTTTTTAATAAGTTAAAAAAAATAAAAAAAATATATGATTGCAATGAAATAATTAAACAGTGATCGAAAATTATTATTATTAAAATAATAAAACAAAATAACAAAATTGTTAAAATGTATGTACAAGTGAATGTTTAAAATAATTAAAAAGAAACTGGAAGAAATCTCTTTTAGAGATAAATCCATCCAGTCCGTCTTTGTTAACCTCATTTCTATTAAAAATCAAAATATAATAATTTTTCATATTTATTTTTCACTTTTATTATATTATTTATTGAAATTAAAAAGTGTCATAGATTATTTGTTACAAAACACATTCTGAGTCGATATAACGCTAAGTGTTAATTAATAAAAACCTTCGAAAAGTCAATGTTTTTTTTTGTTTGACAGTATAAAATTTTAAAAATCTCAAAAAACGTTTTACATACTTGTACAATTCTACGCCAATACTATCACATTTGACACAGAAGCAGCCTTTCGATTACGAGAGATTCCATCTCTTAAAGGACGAAATATATCACTGCAAAATGCGCATATACCTCGCCAAGTCTTTATACAGCGACCCTCACAAATACTGGCCAATTTCACAACATTTCTTTATATGTTCAATACCACAATATTACGCTGATGTATCATATAAAACTAAATTTATGAATAATGTATGGGATAAAATCGATTCAAATTCAACTGACAGCAAACGTAATTCCAATTATCGATATTGAATTAAATAGTTTTATGACAGTTTCGATAGAGGTCTTATATATACTTTACTTTTTTAAAATTTTATTAAAAAATGGCAATAGATGCTTGTATACTATCATTACTGAATTCGATAATTCTGACATGAAGCTCATTTTCGTTTTTTATTATATACCCTGATATTGATAAAGTAAAAGGAAAGTACGATATCATTAGGACTTAATTCTACGTAAAAATGTTAAAAAAAGAGGTTATAGAAATTTCTACTAGACACCTATTATGAATAATTATATGGCGAGAGACGACAAATTGACGGTACTGAATATATGCGTGATCTTAATATAATTAAAAATTATTATTACTGTTTGTGTACAAGAAAATTAAATTGAAGACAGAAATCGATTGACATAGAATCGAGTTATAATCGATATGTACCAAACGAACATATTTTATGACTTACAAACTACGTACATCTAATTTGTCATGAAAAAGTCCTCTAAAATAGACATAAATATTTGAGCACTTATTGTACAAAATAACCCAAAGAAGGTAAACAGGTGAGTTCTATATAATGTAAACGCAGAAGTAAATAAATTGAAATTTATAAGATTCTAATACGAACAAATTACTATTTGGTCAAGTTGTGCACATTTCCACAGCCCAAAGTATGTCATATGATCAGAAGAACGCTGACTAGCTCAAATTAAAACTTTTTTACAAATATTAATATAATATTTATTGGAATGTACAGTAATGGAATGCCACAGATAAATAAAACATATAAAATTATCGATATAATTTTCAAACGTTCCCAAATCACATTTTGAGTACAACAACAAAATGGACTGCAGTAACGCGACAACTCTTGGAATTTGAGAAAAATCGACAAAGATATCCTATGTCGTGATTTATAATGAGTATTTAATCAAAATAAAAAAAAAAACCTAAATTAACACTAAACAACGCGGCTAAGACCTATACGGGCTCGGCCTCTATCTAACGTATTCGTTCAAAGACCGATAGCTGCGCCTCCCTACACCGACACATAATATAAAGAGCATTGGTATAAAAAAAATTTGGTAAAAAATATCGCTATAAACGCTAAAATAATAATACAGCTACCAAAAAAATATGAAATGTGCCTTACATAGAAAAAAAAACATAATAATCTCCTTGGAATATATATATAGCTTACTCTAAGAGTACTTAATATATAAATATATTATACTTTACCTTATCAGGTTGATTATACGGACTTACAAACTAATGGAATGTAAACATAGAAAACCCTATAGAAAACTGTGTTAGTTAGTTATACCCCTTAATGTTACGGTTACACATAGATTTACCCAAACCATAATAATATAATTTCAATTTAATATGAAATATGAATATCGAGACGTCATCGATTATCGATATTCGCCCTTTTTAAATCTAGATATGAACGTTAGTAATAGTATTCCTATTCTACATAGAGGTACAGTACGCGATCACAACATATGAATTGAGCTTCTCGGTTTGCGGTTTCAAGCTAAAATATTTTGCAGGTTGTGTCCTTTCACCCTGTTTCGTTCGTATCTATTAATTATTTATAAAACACATTCGATATCTACTAACGTGTTTACGTCACTACTATTGTAGTTACGTCTTTTAACTTGCGGGGGTACATTTAATCTCAAGATACACATATAACATATTATAAATTTGATTTAATTTCAACCGGAGCTTGAAACAACTAGATTGTTTTAAATAGGGACGGCATAACGCAATATAATATGTAAATCCGAAAAATAAAAACTAATAAAACCTATTCCGATGCACAACTCGCTTCCATTGTACGTATAAACATTTAACGAGAGAGCTAATGACTAACAACTTCCGTTTTCCGACTTCAAACCGATGGGACGAATCGATAAATTAAAGCTTCATTCAACGCCTGCACAACAGATGAAGATACAAATTATATTATAATATAAAAGTTAATTAACTATTGAAATTTAATAAATGGTAGAAAAGGGGTGACATTGAGAATATTCTTAAAAGATCTGACCTGGATCTCGCCGCGTCCATTCTACACCAAAACTATGATGGCGACATAATTACTACTAAACAGTCCTTTCAAACATGAGGTACATACAAAATTTCACTTAACTACACCTAGAACCCTTGTTTTTATAAAATAATGAAAAAAAATGCCGGACTAAACTAAAAAAAATAATTGTACGTATAAAACACTGTTCCTTCAAAACTACGAATATGGAAATCTTAAAATAAACAAAATAAATTCTTACAATCACTAAGTAAAGCATATACTTTATAAAATGAATAATATACACAATAAGGTATTTTGTACTGTAAGGTTATTTAAAATCTTTTCCTTGTATTGAATGCAGACGATAAAAAAATTCGTGAAATTAAAAAAAATACACATTGTTTGTACATTTGTTGGAATGGCAACATTACATATATTTAGAACTAACCGAAAAAGCTGCCTACACACTACCTCCGTGGTCGTTTCAAAACTAATAATAACATATTAATATAAAAAAAAAATCCCGTGACTATAACGCATCTAATAACCTCGTAACCCTAAGTATTGATGCCAAAGAGAAAAAAAAACCGCTTTTAAAACAAAAAAAACTGTAGATGATTCCGAGATTCTAGCTACACTAATACATAAAGCTTGAAACATACATCGATCGAGGCGGCACAGACCTTTACTTAACCTATTTATTATACAGGATGTGTTTATTTATTCATATGATTGTTTTTAACGTTATTTTTTGATTGATATTCTATTATAATTATGCAGTATCATCGGTTATATAGGTAGCTTAATACTTGGAATTTTATTTATGAAATATTATTAGAAAATTAACAATATGTTACTTGTCTCCTATCATATTGTTAAAATGTTAGGAGACAAGTAACATATTGTTCAATTCAGATTCATATCGAAAAATCGAATGATTACCTTAAAATACAACACCGACAATATAGACAGTAATATGATTATGATTAACTACGTATAATGATTACACAACTAGTAATGTTTGCAACACATCCTGTATATACATTAATAATATACCGTTGCAACTTTTTCTATGTTTTTGATTCAGTCTTTGGAACTTATGTGGTGGAATGTAGAAATATACAACACTCGTCTCAACAGCATGCACTGGATACAAATGAATACGTGATTCGAGTTCAATATACTAATAATTAAGATATATGGTTATTATAATGAAATATAAGATAGTATAACTATTAATTATATTCGTTTGTGAAGTTCTTGCGTTATTTTTATGATGATTATTCTTTTGATGATTAATGAGCTGAGTATTTTAACATGCGTGTCACATGTTTTCATAAATTTCCATTGGAATCACAGTTAAGTCACTTTAATCAATTTCATATTTTTTTTATCTTAATTCAAGAACTTCATAAACGGCCACAATTAGAGTATAGTAGTCCTACAACTACCATACACAGTTAAAAGTGACGGTTATAAAAAATGCTATAAAATACTATCATCAATTAAAAATCCTCATTATTATTATTATTATGTTAAAAAATGTACATATAAAAGTAGAAATAATGATTAATAATATAATTGAGATGTGTAGTAGTTATGAGACTTAATAGCCACCTCGTATCCAATATTGGAGATAATTGTAAGAAATAAGAACTTAGCTGCTTCGAGCGTTAGTTCCAACTTTACTGGCCCATATGTTAACATATAACGAGTAAATAATATAAAAGATTACTATATAAATATCGATGTCTTGAACATTCAAATTACATTTTCCTGTCATTGGGCTCAACTCGTCCAAATATCAATGATTTCCAGCGAAACTGTTGAGTGAAGATATCAGCCAAGGTTATCGGGTCTACGAAGTCATCGTCCGTAGGGTTCGGTGTTAATCATACGGCCTCGTTGGCCTCAACCTTGGGGATGGTGGCCTCTTGGACTGAGGCCTCGGCCTTGGCCTCGCCTGGGGTCGGCGCCGATAAACTGGAATAACATATAGATTCATAAAAATATGTATAAATATCTTTAATTATTCGAAAAATTATTATGTTGTATGAAATTAATGATTATGTTAACAACAAATATAAATAAATGTATTAATGTTAATCATGAATCGTTATCGAATCCGCTAACTCAGACATAGTAAAACATCGTATTGAACAACACCTCTTTGCTTCACTTAAAATTTAAAAGTATTACGCAATTTAACTTTAAATTCAAAACACAAAATTAAATTCGCGCAAGGCACTAAAACGACACCCACGATAAAAGAGAAACGTCATACTATACAACACGAACGATTCACGACGGCGCCCGCCCTTATTCAACATTAACAATAGATAGAAAAAAAAAACAAGAAAAAAAAAGAGCAACACAAAATTAAAAAAACAATACGAAAATAAATACCGCAAAAAAAAACAATCTTACGCATAGACAAGTTTAGCGTCGAAACCGTCGCAGAGCATTTTAAAAATCACAATATTATTAAATAAACTAAAACGACTGTATCGCTCGGGGCGACCGCGGCAAAGTGTACCAAGTAATTAAAAGCAAAGGACTCTCAACCCTTTATGATTGGCGCATTTGATCCGCGCGGATCGATAATTGCATCTAACGTGATGAGATGAAGCGACATACGAAGGTATTATGTTGCAAGTGACATTCGCTAAAGTGACCTTTGTATATAGTGTTTAGGGTTGATTATCCCTTGCATAGGTGTGCCGTCCAGAAAAACCCACCCCTAATTCAAAGCTAGACCGTCTGGAAGCTGTGAGGCGCAAACCGCGCGGGTATTATTATTATTATATTAACGGTAAATGCAACGGCTGTACACGCCATCCCCTTGTTCAATATCATCTTTGTATGGGGGGGCGAAGCGGAAAAAAAATCGCATATGCAATTATAAGCAATTTTTTAAAAATAAAGAAATATAAATTCGCTGTTAACCTTAACACGAACATAGGAACATCGAAAATTGATATTAGTGTAATTTATAAACATATCGATGGTTTCTGCGGAATTGATTAGTTTTTAATAATAATTATATCTTTCTTTGGCACATAATATGTCCGTATGGTTATTTTAACCGGAGCCGGCGCATTGAGAACTTTACATCTAGAACCATTCAATCTCATAAGAATTTCATTTCATCGCAGTATCTATTTTTTGTCAGCTTCACGCCGATGACCCCGCATTTAGCAGAGAAGGCAAAGGGAACCTAGATTTCATTCCGTTCCCCACTTTTAGCTGATTTTTTCGAGGCATTACTTGTTTGCCTTGATGCCAGAGCGAAGAAATGAAAATATTAATAAATTAAAGTTCCTTCCCTCGAGTGGGGATCGAACCCACAACAGTCGCGTTAGTCACAGCCTTGTACCCGTGCGCCACGTCGGCTTCATTCCATCCTACTACTTAATAAAAATATTACAAATGTGAAAGTTGTATAATTTGGCTATAATGTAACAATAACAACGCATGTGGGTTATTAGTTATTTCCATATGCTCATCTTAACTTTTTCTTTTTTTTAGCATCACGCTGTATCCCGCACAAAGCAAGGTCCGCCGAATTCAGGGGTTATTG
>FAPJ01002759.1:4363-15103 GCA_001485985.1 Heliconius ethilla aerotome | reverse complement strand
TACGCCACTGAAGTATGTCGTTAGTACTATTGTTTGAAAATTAAAGATTTACTGCTATTTTTAATGAAAGAGTCGATATCAGTTATTACACTGTCAATACTTTTGAAAAAACACTCATAGGATATACGTACAGTACAATAAGTGAAATACTGGCGACAAATTTGAGAGCCGCAGACTTAGCTATACGCTATTTTTATACTTTTATATTAAAACTATAAAATTTATTTGGTTTACGTGCTAATCTCAGGAACTACAGATTCGAAATGAAAAATTATTGTTGCATTTGATAGTTTAAATGTCGAGCTATAATTACATCACGTTAATCGTTTTGATGTTAACGCTCTATACCGGCGGTCAGAGTTACCTCGGCCATTTGTGTGTCATACACAGCCGCGACACGCGGTGGATGTGGGTTCGATTCCTACTAAGAAAATACATTTTTTCACCCGTTTTGGCGACGAGGCAAAGCACGGCGTTGAGTTCTGACGGAAAGTGGGCAACAGAAGTGGCTTAATGGGAACAGAGAGTCTCAATACAAGGTTCCCTTTGCCTACCCTGCTATGTGCGGCATACAGCGTGAATCTAAAAAAATATATTTGAGATCAAACTAACTACCTTAGTATGATCTCATCCGCGCTAACCGCTCTTACAATTACCGACTATTCTATTCTAATGTATGCGTAATGATCATTACTCACTGTTGTCTATATAATTATCTCCCACTTCCCAAATATTATTCTTTATTTTATTTTTCAATTATTTTTGTAATATTTTAACACGGCGGATGACAAATAAAATGGATATATTTTGTAGTTTGCGAGAGGAATAGAGATTTTTCTGTTATTTTTTTACTATTTTTCCTGAGATTTCTAATAAGAAAGATGTGTTACATTTCAATTTATCTTAAAAACATTTTTCTCTGTAAGCTCTTTTTTAATAAAGTGTAGAAATAAACAAGTAACAAAAAAAGAAACGTAACAATTTAACATATTATATGTATAATAAGTAACTCAGTGTAGTAACAACAGACGTGTTAATTTCACACTTTCTCCAATCTCGTATTTCACGGCGCTGAAACTGGAATCGAACCGCAAACCGCAGCCCCCATTGTATACGTCTCACCGCAATGTTCTAATGTTTCCTATCGGACTAACAGCTAATTTGACTGTTACATTTATAATAAAATAGATTAACGTGTATAGTTGAAGCCCTCTTGGCTCAGTGACACGGCGTCTGACTGTAACCACAAAGGTTGTAGGTTCGATGTCCACGATAGTAGTAAAAGTTAGTAAATTTGAATTTAGCTTAGCTTAGTTTAGCTTCATGAAGAAAATATTATTTTCAAAATAAAATGAACATTGTATAATATATGATGCAATTTTTGTTGTATATTATTATAGTAATGTCATATTCTAAAAATATGAGCAGTGCTATCAATCAAACTGACGGTGTCTTTATTGTGGTAATATCCACTTTTGTTCAAAATAAGTTTTAACTCCATTGTGTAAAATTGAAACTAATCTTTTAACATAATATATGAAGCTATTTTAAAAATCAATACATATGTATGTATATTACTTAGTAGTGGTCGTATTTTATTTAGTCTAACTAGAACGAGAAAAATCACTTTATTTTTTACTTTTTAAAAAAGCCTTATTCCACACTTAGGACAGAAAAATACTTTTTTTAGAGAAGATATAAAAATTTGAACGTAGCAGGATTTGAATCCACTTCTCTTGGACGGTTTCTAAGAGGCGCGGGTTCTAATGCAAATCATGTCTTCTTTAAAAAGTATGAAACTCGTTATATTAGTCAAAAGTTTCAAAATAAGAAAACAGCTTTTTAATACTTATATAATAGAAAGTAGTTTATCGTGACGTCATGTGCTCAGCTCCATATTAGATTTGTTTTTTTTTTGCGTAAAAAAAAATCTCACATATCTACCGTTTTTATTTTCCTCGTTGAATAATATTATTTCACTATAAATTAAAACAAGTTTTGATAAGCTTTCCAATTTTATGTCACATATGAATAAAAATATTTGAATTTGAAAAAAAAAATTTCATATTTTATGATTACGTAGATACTAAGTTGACACGACCAAGGTTCCATTGTATGTCTTAAACAATGAGGCCCACCCAGCCATTATTCGCTAATCCGTCTTATTTCATCTTTGCCATATAAGACGGACTTGTGAATAGAATATTTAAATGTGTATGACATATTTTTTTTGTTATAGTAGAAAAACATCGTCAAAAATGTTTGAATGTATCTACATACATACATAATGTAACTATTTCCAAAAACTAAGAACAGAGTGTCCCGACTCTGCTTACCCTGCTTTATGCGCGATACAGTAAGAGAAGTATAAAATAATAAGCGACTATATAAGTAGCAATTAAGAATTGAAAAAATATACAAACTGAATATCGTATCTAGTACTAGAGTCCAGATGTGCCCTACAAGTAGGCGGTTAGAGAATGCGGCATACGTTCTCGCAATTTGCAAGCCACCAACACTCCTACATAAATAGCTCGCGACGCCTCAAAAGGTTACCACGGAATTAGCTGTGCCAAACTTAGACACCACTTATTTTTGCATACGAAACGTTCACCCTCGCCTTGTCATGCTTTTTTACCTTACTTTATGTTCCCTTGTTTACCTTAGATGCTTATGACGGTTAGACATTTATTGAAAATTATATTCTGAAAAGAATAACTCTTGAGTTTCTAGCTGGCTCTTCTCAGCAGAGAACTGTCTTCCGAGCTGGAGGTAGCTTCCTGTAGAACTGACATTACTGTGTAATTTGACGATTCAATGGGGGTGCTTGTAATGGCCTAATTAAACAAAGGATATTTAATATTGATTTGACATGTATATTATATGTAGGTACTTTCATCAAATAAACGACACGGTGACGCGTGAGTACCACGTTTAATTAATTTACTCAAGGCTGTAACTAAATAGAATTAAATTTAATGACTTAATCGTCCAACAAGGAAATAAAATTGGTTATTATTATGTTATATAAAAACGGTATATTTTGTAGGGTTTTATATACTATAGGAATATTAGGTATCCTATAAAATACTTTTTAGTACTTTTAAAAAAAAAATCAGAAGTAACGTTCGATTTTCTAATATTTTTTTTAAAATGCAGCTCTCATTTATTGCACGCTTTAACAGGAACAGAGAAGTTAGGAATATATCTCCATTTTTAAAGTAAAATCGATAATTTTATTAAATTTGATATATGGCATGTCCATATAGCTTTGTCTCGAAAATAATTTCAAACAACAAAAATATATTATTAACTGTAGGTACATTATATAAAATAACGAATTCTGACGCAATTTCTATATATTAGAAAAATATTAGATAGAATTTGATATTATAATAAACAGAAAGAATTTAACTACTCCTTACCTTCCTAATACCTTTTGAAATCGAATTTTACTAATATAGTATTTTACTAACAGAAACTACAACCTTACATGCTATCTGTTTAATATAGTTTACCGCAACACTTCACTCACTTCAAACTCTTATGGCTATCTTTTGATCTTATTCGAATTAATCATCAATCAATCCAACTATTGCTTAAAATATTCTTTTGTTCCACATTTTAATACAAACATAGTCGTAATTCGTAGTGTGATTTATTATAGCAAGGATATATTACTGCCTTTTTAGAGTCAATTATACAGTTTTTACTGCGTTTCGGATCGATCTAGCAGTAAATCATTGCGTCGACCGGACCACTCTGCACGGCCGTAAATTATACCTTTGACGTTGAATATTTTAATATATTTAAAATGTATTAGTCGTGTTTATATAGGTGTCATTTGTTAGTGTATTGATTTGGTAGTATATCTTGTAAGTCTTGTATTTGTGTTAAGATAGCTAGCTAGGTCTTCTCACCTGCGCTGCGGCCTCGCTTGCGTGGGCAAATAGAAATAACAGAGTGGTGTATCACTCGTGAAATATTCTAAGCACTCGAGGTGACTCTGACCGCAGGTACAGTCAGTTACGTCTAAACCATTTATGTAATGCTATATAGCCTATAGCCTTCCCCGATAAATGGGCTATCCTGATCGATAGTCTTACAAGAATTTTTTTTCAATTCGACCCAGTAGTTGGAGTGTCTGGATTAGGCACGACTCGATACGACGAGGAAACGTTGGTTAATTTCGTTGAGTTTCGTCATCAATACGTCTTAAATATGCGTTAACTTTGAAAAAATCGGTGAGGCACATAGACAATCGTCCTATTATAATATTTTTAATAATGTGTTAGAATTTTAAGATGCGAAGTTTCGCTTCACGTACTAATGTTTTATGTTTAAATAATATATAGACGTGATTTATTTGTCTCAACTATTTTACGAACAAAAATGTTAACTATGTTTTATATTTTAACATTGGTGTGAAATTGTAACTGTTATAATATGAACCACGTAAAGAGGCACACAAGAGGTGATATATAAACTATCGCTTCTTTTGATCGTGCTCATGATTCTTGTGAACCATATTATTATATACATCCGAACTACGCATTACACATCAGGATTTTAAAAAGCCTAAATGCTGGCGCGGCTTTAAATCCCGCCACTGAATATGTAATGTGTCGACAAAACAGGATGAAAAGTGAGAGACGGAGTATCTGAACACTCCCTCCCTCTGCCTATCTTGTTATATGCGGGATACATCGAGAACCTTCATAAAAAATAACTTGTTTTATGGCTTACATTCGTTTATGATGATTCAATCTTTGGAAAACATTAACTTTGATAATTTATGAGTTGTTGGTGCACGCTGCGGAATGTTCACGTGATGTTAAAGATTTGTATTCATGTTTTATTGGGATTTTTAGGCTTTTCTCGTACAAAGCGTGATTGGCATTGAATATTTAAAGTCTAGTGTCTCCCCAGTGCGAATCGATTCAGGGGCGATTTCTTGTTGCACTTACTTGTTGTTGACACGTATACGCCACTAAAGCTTTAATTCTGAAAAACTTTAACTTTGAAGTTTTTTTTAAATAATCCAAACATTAAATTAATCCGCAGGCAACGGAACGATAGACTTCCCAGAATTCCTTACAATGATGGCGCGCAAGATGAAGGACACAGACAGCGAGGAAGAGATTCGCGAGGCGTTCCGCGTCTTCGACAAGGACGGTAACGGGTTCATCTCCGCGGCTGAGCTGCGCCACGTGATGACCAACCTGGGCGAGAAGCTGACCGACGAGGAGGTCGACGAGATGATACGCGAGGCCGACATCGATGGTGATGGACAGGTCAATTATGAAGGTGAGTCGTGTTTTTGGTTTCGTCTGGTTTCTACTGTTTCTTCTCTTTTTCTTTTCTTTCTTTCGGTGGGGTGTTTTGTGGTTAAAGTGATTTTATTATAATGACAGACATAATTTCAATTATTGAATAGATTTCAGCATTATAGTACTATTATAAAGCTATTAAAATATACAAAAATATATGGTGGTATGTTTTGTTAACGTATTTACAATTCATACAAAAACATACTCTTCTAGAAAATCTATCCTAATTTATTATTCTAGTAACATTAAACCACCAAACACCGTGACGCACTTTGCTAATGCTTTCCTTCCCAATACTGCCATATAATCTTATTGCGATCAGTTTAGGTTCGATTCTCGAACGATGCTGAAATATTTAATACATTTGTTTAATATAAGATAATTTAAAATTATATTATAAGCATGTTCCTTGCTGTGAACAAAATACCACCCTTAATACTTCGACTGTTATTGACAAGTAAGGTATACTATTATATGACACTTGAAAATGGATATAAAATTCTTAAAGGATTAAAGGATTCTTATTTTAAATGAAAAAAAATATTAGTGTAATTAAAATAACGGAAGACCTAATTTAGTTATCTTTGTACAAATGAATAATACTTTGTGCGTATACTTAAAGATTTTGTTAGCAAATTTAGTATGTGTGTACGTGCCTTATAAAAGCACTGTTAGATAAATTTACTTTGGAGATAGCAACTTCGTGTAGATTTGCTCGTACGTGATAAGATATATATAAGATATATATTTTCAAACTGATTCATTTGCAAATATACATAAATATATAAATTGATACTATTATAATGAAATATAAAAGAAACCTTTTTATTAAATGCGTAAAGGGTTATTTTGAATAATTGCTAGATTTTCTTGTCTTTTAAGGTATTGACGCAATTTCCTTTATCTGTGAGTGACTCGTTACTAGTTGTCACTAGTGTTACTAGTGGTATTTTAGATAATAAAGGAAAACTTAACAATTAAAACAATATAGTATCTATACAAATTTTGAAAGTATTATTGGTAAATATTTTGCAATACATAAATATAATGTTACAAATTTTTACATTTCCATAATTTTTGCTCTTTTTATTACAACAATTTACTATATCGATTACAGTAAAGTAACGGGTAAAGGATGATCTGGCTTAAGTCCAATGTCTTAATAACTATCGAGTTACACGCTAGCACTAAAGAATATGTTATAAAAAAAATAAAGTAATTTAAAAAAGCCCTTTTGAGAAATATATGTTGGATCGAAAATGATAAGGTGCAAATACAAGAAGTTTTTATAGAAATAGTATCTTCTTATAAAGCTTCGATGTTACAAATAATTTAATAAGTCATACAAGTGTACGTTAAGTAGATAGAGTACTTAATTTAATTTGCATATTTGAAGATGAAATAATGTGAAGTGTAACATTGAAGATATGATGAGCACTAGGTCACTAGGCCGCCTTGTCACTAGGTCACTCAGTGGTTTGGGAATTGTGCATGTGCTAATAATCCCACCGAGCGAGACACTTGCATCCGACACTGGAATGAAGGACAAACATACAGACAAGTTGTAAAGATACATGTGGAGGGCGGCGATGTAATACTAGGTTCACAAATTTATTGTTATATTCTCATTGAGATTCACTATACGTTTATATATGGTATTAAAGATTGATGAAATTTGGCGTTTTAGTATTCCAGTCGCGTATTTTCTTGAAATTGACATGTTGTTCGTGTATAATTGTATAATAGTAATTGTACTTGAGCAATGTATTTATAATTGTATAATAGTAATTGTACTTGAGCAATGTCACCGTCCTCTACATGGCGTTAAACACTGCACCGCTGAACAGAAGCTGCAAGTTGTGCAGTCTCAAGCGACGTTCGGTTTCTCTTGCAGACTTCCATTCGCTCGCGCATATGATATTCGGTCGCGGCGACGGTAGCCGCTAGCGCTACTTGCGTACACTCGTAACTAACAGTTTGAAGGAGCACGATACACATCTCTTTCCCCATATAGCCGCCGCGCCCGCCCGCCCGCCTAGGTACACACTTGTTTGCTGCTCGTTTAATGTACCTGTTTGACATTAGATCTCGATTCTATTGTGTCTTAACTATCTGGTCGTTCGACGTCCGCGTCCCTGGCCCTCTGGCGACCAGCGGACGTCGGACGACCGCCTGCCTCCCTCGAGCCTGGTGCATGCGTCTAATATCTGTATAGAAGTTTTCTTATTGAAATACCACCTGGCGGTCCCTCCCGTTGACTTGAATAGCTCCCGTGGTTTGTACAAACACGATATACTAAAAAAACGAGCAGCAAACGTGGCTAAACATATAATGAGACGTGATACAACGCGGCGCTGGCGCAGGTGTAGGGTGGTATTTCGTTTCCCCGTAGTGGCATGATGAGGTCCCACTTTCTTCTACTCAATTAGTGCATCTGTGCATCTCTTCTGTCGGTCACCTGTGTGTGCTATACTATATTGTATATGATAATGCAACAATGTCTGTTTGTTTGTTTCCAGAATTCGTCACCATGATGACGTCGAAGTGAGCCGCCGGCTAGTGTGTGTGTATAAAGCAGAGAATTTTAATATACGTTTTGTTTCATGACACACAATATTACCATCGTATTGGACCTGCATTTCTCTAGTGTTTGCGATAAATTAATATGTCATCGTTTCTGTTTAATGGTATATCGGCGGCGCTGCGGCGTCGCCCCCCTATTTAGACTTTAAAGTATTCCGTTAATTTAACTAAGTAAGGAACACGCCGGCGCCCGCCGCCGCCCGACGCCAACACATCTTAATGTAAATTTATAAAGTACGTACGTGATGAAAAAATATATTTAAAAAATCCCAAAAAAATAATAAAGTCTCCGTGGCCGTGGCCGCTGTACATTGCATCATATTAAATGTTTAACTAACTCAGTAAAGTAAAGTAAAGGAATAACTTAGATGTATCGGTACTGCATTATTGTATCTGTAAATGACTCGATATATTATATTTCTATTGTTGGTGAACTAATTCTATCGAATGGGGAACTACTCCGCTCTGTTATTCTCTTACCGCATTGATTCATTCTGTTATTAAAATTTTACAAAAGACATACTGAAAATAAATGTTTCTTCATTTTTAGGTCAATAAGCATCGGTGTTTCATTTCCCCCTCCGCGCCCACCCATCCTTGTCCTGTCCCCTGGAATAGACGCACCCCCTCCGCCTTACCGCTCCCAACTCCACAGTTACATCTAACAACTGTCAGAATACATTTTAATTGTAAACATTTCACATTTGTAATAAATAGGAAGGAATGAATCAAACTGACAACCATTTTAAGGCTGTTTCGCTTACGTTGCTAATCGCTATATAAAAAGTATTACTAAATTCTTCAGTAAGGGAAGTCGAGATGGCTGTCAGTTTGTCGTCAGTAGCGTACTTAATCTGTCATATTATTATAATAGTGTAATAGTCTCATACAATACAAGTTATTTAATATAATAGAGTCATCCCGCGTCTCTTGCGCCAAGAAACTTAACTTAGCCTTGTGAAACACCAATTTAATTGTAGCCTATATCGTACTGTGTTTGAATTATAATACTTTTATTACTTAATAAATAATTTAAGTTCAAAAAAAGTAGTTTTCCTGACACTTGTAGGGTATTTCTCGAAAAATTCAATATATTGTACACTTTTACACTTGAAACATCACAGATTATTTAATATAAATATACTTAAGTTAATTATAATATTGGGTTATATTTTTTTTATAATATAATGTTTCTAAATTATTTTTTAATTATAGCATAGCATAAAGCAGACATTAAAGTAATATATGTATTTTTGTTTCTTTTATTTGTTTATATGTAGAATGATATTTGTTTTGTTTTTAAGTTATCTATCAAAATATTTATAGATTATAAACAAAAAAATAAATATGCCTTGTGCATATTTTAATATCAATATCATGGGTTCATTTCACAATTGCCAATATTGGGATACATTTGTATTAAGTATTTATGTCAGTTTTTAAGAACTCTGAAACAAGGAAAATTGGAAAAAATAACAAAAATGCGTTTAATTTTTTTTTGTTTTTGTGAAACCATTAATGGAAAAACAGATAACTTCATTGTTTAAAAAGTGCTTTATTTACATAGTAGTAAATAATATAATAACATTTCTTGCAACATCACAAAGACACATATATTGACAATGGAGATAAAAAAAGTTCAGTTTAAATTCATATTAATAATGTGTCATCATAATAAATGACGTTTAAGGAAACAACGATATAAAGAAATTAATATAATAAATTTATAATGATAAAAATATAGATATGTAAACCGTCACAATTATTGTATTCTTTTTAGTGAAGGAGTACTACGAAAATTTATTGTAAATCTATATTCAATTTTCTAAAAAATTATGTTCTATAAAATACATTACATATATTATGACAACAAAATCATGTTACAATTTTAGTTACTTTGTAGTTTGTAAAACCTTTTACGAGATTTAAATTTTATACTAAAGTCAATGAGTAATTAAGAAACAAATATTAACTACAAAATTGTTCACATGTTGTTTATTTATAAAAAATGTTGAATCGCATCTCACTTTTTTAAAATAATTTCAAGTAAAGGATTAACTGCAAGGTTTTTCTTTATCCTCTTTATTAGTGTTACTAGCGATATGCTTCAACATGGCGGCTAACGTACGTGAAGGGCGGCCGGAAGCGCGGTCGTGGTGCAAGTACGGACAAGGCGCGGTGGAGACACTGACACCGGATATGTCGATGTGCAGCCAGTCACCGCAGATGAAGTTCTGATTAATTAGATTAATAAATATAAATAGAATAGATGCCGTTGTGGCGCAGTAAACACGACGATTGTGGGTTTGATTCCCAATCGGGGGGTATGAGATATAATCATTTTCTCACTTTGGTAACGAGCCAAAGCGGCGGCGTTCAGTTCCGCAATAGTCAGATTAAAATTGTAGAAATTATAAATACAAGTATAAAACAGAATAGTGGCGATATCTACTGGATTAATAATAATGAATTATTAGATGAAAGCTTTTAAAAATATGTTATTTACCCGTAGAAAAGCAGCTCCAATACAAGGTGACGCTTTGCCAGAACCTTTAGATCTTAGATCAACCGCCGGGTCGTCTATTCGAATAGAATAACGTTTTTACTATAAGTAAATTAAATACAATATAAAACGTATATGCAATAATAATTGAATGTATTTTAATTTCCACGAGGAAAATTTGTAACGGCATGAGGTTTATCTCTGGTAACGAGGCAAAACGCGGCATTGCACCGCTGTTTACCATGCAATGCCTCCAGAATTCAACAGAAAGTGGGGAACGGAAGTGTATTAATGGGGATGGAGTGTCCTAACGTTTGATTTCCA
>FAPJ01002755.1:323-17059 GCA_001485985.1 Heliconius ethilla aerotome | reverse complement strand
CCCCCCTTAGTCCGCCACTGTCTAAGAGAGGGAACTTAATGTATTTAAAATTTATTCAGTATAATTTTATCACTTATTTATAGTATCGACACCAATTCATGTGTGTCATTATGGCACTGCATAATGTTTAATATTATTAAGCATATAAATAAATAAAGTTTCTATTGTAAGTATAGGTAGGGGCCATTCTCAAACAATTTAAGAAAATATAAAAAAATACGATTGTAAATGATGACATCAAATAATAAGTATATGTATATTCATTTAAGGTTTCCAATTAAAGGGTTCCGAGGGTTTTCTAAAATCGAATATGAAGATAACATCAGTCTTTAAAAGCGTGTTGCTTGTCAATCAATAATGATTTAAAGAAATCATTTGGATACAAAAAAATATATAAAAATGCGTAGGAGCCGATCGAAGTCGAGGTTGTTACCATGAAATAAATTACTACTAGGTACTAAACAAGTTAACCATTAAAGGGAGCACTGCTGGTGAAAATATGTTGACTTACATAGAAATATCTCTCATAAAATATCAAATTAAAAAGAAGGATATAATATCCACTATAATCCACAAGATTTCATATGTAGTTAGTTACCTACTTCTTATCGGGACGCTTAACTGGAATGGGATTCAATCCATTGGTAGAATTTTCTTCTTCTTTTTATCTTCTTGGTTGAACGTGTACCATAGGTTCCATCATCACCAGGTATAATGGCTATATTTATTTTATTTCCCCGCTATGTAAAGAATTTTCCTATATAATATCTACATAACGGCTCGAAATTAGCCCGAAAGCGGAGAACTGAGTGTCGTAACTAACGTCACACTATTTTTTTGTCTAGCCAGATCTGTATGTGAAAAAAAATTGCATGCTTATAAAATACAGAGATAAGAATAGCCCGCACGTGTATGTATACATTAACATTTGCTGATATTGATATCGACTGAAATATATGTAGCTGTTCATACTTCTTAAACGTCATTGAACTAAGTTTTACAGTAGATACATAATGAATTTCTAAAAATGTATGAAAAAATTAGATCGTGCTTAATTAATTTAAAAAAGTACAATAAAACACGGGTTGCCTGAGCAATGTGTAGGTACCTACGTCGTATACAACTGGTATTAGTGTATTCTTTTTAATTAATTCAATGTACTTATCATTATATAATTAATCATTTTATGCCGTATACGACACATTTTTTATTTATCTTTACCAGTCGTTTCGTTTTCCTGTTAATGAAATGAAACACTTGTGGCGCAGGGGCATAAAGTGTGATTGTAAACTGACTGGTTGTGGGTTCGATTCCCACTCTAGGAAATGAAATATTTATTTATAATCTATATTTCCATTTCTTTGCTTTAGTGTCGAGGCAAAGGACGGCGTCGAGTTCTGTGACTCAACACGTAATGCTTCCAAGAACTCGGGAAAGTGGGGAACGGAGTGTCTTAACACAAGGTTCCCTCTGCCTACTCCCATTACGCCCACGATATTCAAAGGTGTATTTTACCTTTTCCTAACTTTACTTCAATACCGGTCTCCCAGTATATAATAATTTTGTTCTTTAAATAAAAAGCATATAAGTATTAGATTTACTAGCGATTCTATTCACCTCAGTTTATCAGTAACAATGTTTGTTTTAAAACAAAAGAAGTAGTAAAAAAAGCGCGGATCATATTTTGGCAAACTTTAAGCCGAATTCTTTAAATTTACTATCCCACGCCGACGAAGACAACGCACACTGCACACTAGTTATTTTTATAAATTTTAAAGTATTATTCCATAATGAAAAATATAAAAATTAAAAAATCGATATAAATCCCGATATATTAAAAAAATTATGCTTTCTAAAAAAGGGAAGTCATTTTATTATTTTTGTGTTGAAATGAAAACGAAGGGAAGTTAGAGAAATTCATTTTATTAAACACCATATCGACTGTAAAATAAGTATAACAAAATAATATACCTTTATAATGATTTTTAATATTCTAAATAAAAAAAAATAAAGAATTTTCAGTTAATAAGTGAAACATTACAAACACTGATTTTCTTTCTAATACAATCTATTTCTCTAATCAAATCTACTTATTAAATTTTATACTACTCCAGATATTTGGTGAAATGTATGTAATATTGTATTGATTTCTAATATCTAGTAAGGAAAGGACACTTAGCATTTACTACTTAGATATCTTTTTATGACGAAATAAACCATAGTGCACTGATCTATACGAAAACGAAAAGTAGTTACTTTATTTTACTTTACATGCATATAATAAAAATAAAACTTAAATTAATCTTTAAAACAGTAGCATCTAGAATCACACTTAGAATATGAAATATATATCTTTTAATGAATCTTACTGTACACTATTGTAAAAATAGTTTTACCCAACCATAGCCCATATAAAATTGAGAATATACATATACAAATTACAGTATTTTTTTTAATTGTTAAAACTTTGTTAAAAATTTAATTTTGAATGTACTCCTTCAGTGGTAGTTTTAAATAAGTAACCTAGTGATTAATTAAAGTAACATTATCACTTAGCAAATAGCTTAATAAAATGAAGGCTTCAATTGTACTTTTAACTTCTATCCTAATATTGACAAAAATAGTGACATATATCCTCTACGTTTTAAAATAACTATGTACACGCAATCTCAATATGTCGAGCAATTTTATAATAAAATAATAATATAAATACACCCAAAAGTAGAAGTAGATTCTTATTAAATTTTCCTGATATAATATATATTTTTATTAATGTAAATACTTCTATAGTATGTTTTATTATACAATGTTTGAAATAATGGCGCGCCTCTGATTGCTATCAGTGAAACACTTATTGATTCAGAAATCTTATATTTTTGTATTCTGGTAGTACGGTATTTTCAGTTATTCAAATATAAGTAGTAGAACAAATAGGTTATAATTTGGTTTTCGTCTGTTTATTTTAATTCCTCTTACTTATTCTTCCAAGTTGATATTGATTGGAAGAAAGCGTCAACATAATTTAAAATATTATTAAATGGACAAGAAAATTTTATCATATTTTTTATACAACTTGAAAACCTTATTTGGTATCTTATGTCGTGTCTACATTTATGATATACAAGTCTAATAGTGATTTCTTTTTATCTGTATTCTCTCAGTTCAAGCGCTATCGTCATCTAAAGTTTTGCACTTGTTACATCACTACAATATAAAGTTAATTGCGATACAATTATTGTTATAAAACAATTCTTCAAATATAAAAATAAATACTCATAAGGAACTTGGATTAAAGGTCTTTCACACAGATTGTCACGCAATACTTAATATTTACAAAATATACAAATATACTTTGTTTTAAGATATAAGGAAATATGTATGAAAAAAATACAATCGATACGTGAAAATTGGTAAAATCAATGTTTTTCCAATCAATATCACATATCGATCTGTGATTATTAGATATCACTATGTAAATATTATGATCCAAATTCACTATCTAAGTTCAAATTGTATATAAATATAATAATATTTGATAAGATTCATATTTAAACTCTTTCATCTTTATAATACCAGTCATGGTCCGATCTAAAAAATAAAACAAAATTTTGTAAGCAATATATATCTAAATATTGCTTACCAGTTGTATAAATAACTCCACACTTTTCCTTTTCGGTTATATCTGAGGCTGTTATTTATATTCTTATATGAGAAACAATGAGAGCTTTCATAAATTCCGGAAATCAGGCCAAGAATGAACCATGACTAACCGTGGCCCTAAAGTGTGAATCCTCCCACACAATGCTGCTGACGTCACTTTCTCATATTCTGTCATATTTACTGCAGATTGATAATATAAAGGAAAATGACGTCATCACCCACATGTTAAATATTATGCAATCGATTGTATATGCGGTAGCGTTGGACCTGGTGGATCTCAACGTCGTGCTGTCTTGTTATTAAATATTAATTAAATGAAATAGGTATACTGTGAAATTAAAATTATTTGATGACAAACCAAAAACCATACATTATTGTTACACTTTTCATAGACACGTAAATTCTAAATAGCTAAGAATATAATAGAACGGACCAGAACTAGTAAACAGAACTAGTACAGACAGCACATAAGAAAAAAATTGTATAACGTTTAATCCATTTGGAATGGTAGATTTGCAGCTATTCTTGGTTTCTTCTTTTTTTGCGGTCTTGATGTTCCTTGATTTTGTGTAACCTGAAAAAGAAAAATATTTTGTTTTTTTTTCGTCTTCACACTGTATCTTGTAAGTAGCAGGATAGACAAAGAGAATTTACTCTTAAGACATTCCACTCATCACTATTTGGTTTATTTATTTCTATAAGAGTAGCGGAATTCATATATTGTGCTTGGTCAACTGTAGCGGTGATAAGACTTTTTTTATTCCATTGAAATGAAAACATAAATTTTAAAAATATTTCTTATCGTCCCGTGGGGATCAAACCCTCAACCAGTCGTGTTTGTTTTTTTGCCCCTGCGCCACGACTGGCCTCAATATGAAATGATTTTATTATAATCATTCCTTCACGTGTGGATCGAAAAAGCATGAAGCTATAATAAATATAGTACATACAGGCTGGTTAAGAGGCAGTGGCTGTGGTTGCATCGTCTTCGGCGCGGGCAAACCTTCTAGATCTCTTCTTGACGACGGACCACCAGTGTTTTGTACTCGCCTGTATACAATCATTATAAAAAACCTTATTTAATTACCAAATTTAAAGCTTATCTCTCTAGCTATCTACCTATTTTACGACGAAACTAGTTTTGTATTTTGTTTCACCTTATAAAATTGCATAATGTTAGTATAATTATTGCATAATGTTAATACTTTTTTTTATTTAATTACAAAATATATTGCTTAACTTGTTTTTGTTATCGTTAGGCGCACAGATAAAATAATATTTGGATAATCAAAAATGTGAGTATCGACGTCGGAAAGCGAACTAATAATAGAAGGCTCTTTTGAGATACAATAAAATCGCTTTTTGCTTCGATATGTGTAGTGACGTTTTATTACTGTTCCACATTTTTTAAGCTCTCTTTTCCAATCAAAACCTCACTTGTGTACATTTACCGGATTTATATTACGTACGAGTCCGTCCGGAATACAGTGTAAATCTAAAAAAAATATATCCCGGACAATCATGTTTCTATTTTATTATTACAATTTGCATATATGTATATAAATTTAATATAAATAATCTCTTTAAATAGTTATTACATACCTCTGACTAGTTTGAACTTGCAACGGAACAAAAGGATTGCTTAATTTATCCGCACTAGCACTTCCACTGGGGTTATTGTTAGGAGGTTGATGAGGACTCATTGTTGGTGGCATATTCTAAATTAAAAAAAAAATAGATAATTTGTCATAAATATTCAAAGTTAGAATTAAGTTCAAAATACTTGGTAAGCAGCCCCGTGAAGGGGTTCGACAAAGTTTGACATTGTTCGATAACGAGTGAGGAAGCTCATAAATTTTATGAATTATATTTCAAAATATAGTATATACACTTTATTTTATGAAATTTCAAGGTTTAAAATTGTAAAGAGTATGATGTCAACCTCAGTTGGTGGAGGGTGTTTTGCTTTAACAAGAACATGGAAGCGTTTTTAAGTGAGAGGACTAGAGGATCAAATATATTAAAAAACCATATCACTTACTGGGTTGTTCCAAGTTGGACCCAACATAATTTGGCCTACATTGGGCAAGTGTTTGGGGAAGTGGTTTTGGTTTTGGTTACGCTGGTTGCCATGGATATGGTTGTCTTGGTAACCGTCGCTTTCTTGCTGTTGGTAAGTAAAGAAGGGCGCGGCAGGTTCCTCGGGGTAAGGCATTGGCCGACCGAAGGTGGGTAATGGCGGCATTGGTGGTTGATGGTTCTGTAAGTTTATTGGAGTTTGTTTTTTTTCAGTTTCTCATTCCTACCATATATATCAGAATATTTTTTTAGTGTTAAAGCATATCAATCTCCATTTTCTGTCCAATTCCACATAACGCGCGCACGCTAGGAAACTGCTATGATCACCAAACCATACGTTTTTCTCAAACCAGGTCAAATTTCTTAGATAATATAATAGATAATATAATAAAATATTATTCATGTTGTTAGTTAAATAAATTATCACAAGCATATTAATCACATTCTTTCTACCAACCTAGGGGATAAGTGAATTAAGATAGGAGAAGAATAAGTGAAAATAAAAAAAAACAATATATATAGAAATCAAAAAATAACACATCACTAACTTTATAAGAAGAATTGGTCCACTCATTGCTCTGTGATGGATGAGGGCGGTTAAAAACGTTGTCTTTGCGCCAGTTCTGTTGTGCAGATCTATAGAAATATTTATAAAAATACAAATTTAGTATATTTTAGTATATAATAATACTAGCTATAATTCAATATTTATCTTGCACATATCAGTATATGCAGAGCCTGGTGTTAAGATACTGTATTCCCTACATTACGGAAAGGAATTCAACGCCGCGGTTTATCTTGTTACCAGAGCGAAATAATAAAAATTATTCATGCATCGGACCCACAACCATTCCGTTTATAGTCAGACGCAGCACGACGGCCTTAGGCTTATTTATTTTTATATATAAATTCTAAGTTTAGATTTTCTTAATTCTTACCCGGCAAACATATTCCAAAAGGGTTGAATAAAGCTGCATGAAATATTTACAACACATTTATATTGAAATAATTTAACCATTTTTGCAATGTATATTAACAATCATACATTGATCATGTACCAGGTACACCTGTACAGGTGTACAATGTCATCAAAACGTCAATTTTGTTATAAATAAATAATTATTAAGTGTTAATAATAAATCTAAACGAAAGGAACATAATTTGTTCATTATTATGAACAAAATTTGTTAAGCATACATAAATATTTTTTTGTAATTTCTTGCATAAGTAAATAATTGAACGTATTGGATTTTTTTTCGGAACTCAACGCCACACTTTGCCTCGTACCAGAGCGAGGAAATGAAAATATTAAATATTTTATTTCCTCGAGTGGTAATCGGACCCACAAACTGTCGCGTTAATAATCGCACGTTGCTTCTGCGCTACGACTGACCTCAAAAACTTCAAACTATATAATCAATACTCCTATACTGATAAACAAAAAATATCAGGAACAACTTATTCATATTGAACAATAAAACAATTGTTCAATATGTTGGATAGTCCTTTGAAAGAAGAAGCCACGTCAATTATTTATATGACCCCCTTTCCCTACGGTCAAGGTAACCTTGGGCACTTAGAATTTATATTCCAATTTCCACTAGAAGGTAAAAGTTAATATAATATATTACATAATAATAAATTACCTATTACTTGGCGGTGAAGGCATAGGTTGTTGTTGGTTTTTAACGCGCCAACTAGAGCTGGCCTCGGGTGGAGTTTGCACCTAAACAATATATGTATTTCAATTTTTCATTTCTAAGAAGTTGTGAGAAAACTTGTTTCATAATTAATGAAATTGTTGAATCTTAACCTATACGTACTTGCGGAAGTTTTTAGATTTAAAATATAATATAGCAGGAATATATAATAAATACAAATTGTCAACATTGGATGAGATAATAATGAACAACTGAGTTTTGTTAGTGTATTTTTTTCTGATCCACGCTACCCCACTGCGTCACAATGTTTAATGTAATAATTTTGATAGAATATTTTTTACCTTATTGTTTATAATATTGCTCTCCGCTTCATCTTTACTTATTTTCAGCAAACTTTTTAGTAAATTTGTAGCTTTATCCTGTGGATAATAGGAAATCGTAATTGTATAAAAACAAAATATGTATATAAAGTTATGACAAATATAACATATTTAATACCAATAAGTATTATTAGGCTTTATTTTACCTGTGGTTGACCATTTTTAATATTATTATTGGGTGGTGTTGTATTTCGATTTTCTGGTGCTTGAGATATGATTTCCCTAGGAGGGCTGAAAATAATGTTATTAAATTTTAAATATCTCACCAAAATATTATATATGGCAACATTGCTTAATATTAAACACATGCATTTTTTTATTAATAATAAAACAAAATGTGTAAATAAATGGTATGTTGAATTTTTGTACTGAGATAATGACTCGCAATGTGATCATGATTATTGGTGGTTTTTTAAAAAGAAAGTAAAGTTAGGTTAGGTTGTAGCTGCGATTCCATTTGAGCAAAGAAATTATTTTCATTATCGTTAAATGAGAAAGCACAGCGTTAAATAACGCTGCTCAACACGCTGTCTCGAAAATTTACCATTTATTGACCAGTAGAGAACGGAAGAATTTTGACACTAGAGTGCCTCTGCCTACTATACTATAAATATATTATAGTATAGTGCGATTTTTTTTTTGTTTTTACATATATTACCTGTAACTAGCAAAAGCAGAGTGATGTTGATCGCGCCTTAGCACAGATGGTGTGTAATTGAAGGGTTGCGTCTCCGCGCAACTTACAGCACCGCGCAGTTTGCGTCCGAAGGATATGTTCAACATGTTGCTTGGTAACATCCTGGTTTATGTAATAAAAAATTGATTAGCAGTACATAAAATAAAAAATGATTCATTATACACAATCTTATTAAGGTGCTTAAAAGCCACATAACAGTTTGTATACGTACAAGTAGGCATTCAGCTGGTAGGCCTGCCCAATGCACTGTATTAGTGGAGGGGGGCGTATACGGCAGCCACTTCCTTGCACATTTAACAATTAACTCACCTATAAAACCTCGCATCTTCAAACAAATCCTCTTGTAACGCACCAGGGAAGGGCTCGTCGAACATGACCTGGTAAGCAGTCTGCGCGTTCAGGCGGTCGGACAGGCGCACCGTGTTGGTAGAGGAGGGCGCGTGTACCGCCGTGACGGTACCACGCGCTCCTAGCGGCACCGTCATGTTGCGCGCTACGCACACCACGCGGTCGTACATCTTGAAATCAGCTGTTGTGTCTGGTTGTACGTTGCCGTCTTGCAATTCTGGCTGTTGGATGTTATTCATTATTGTATTTAGACATATTGTTTGTTTGTGTGAAATGATTTTGGGCTGTTAAATTTTAATCTGTTCTAGTGGTACACAAATTCATAATTATTTGAATACTTGACTATAGAAAAATAATAATTAAAAACATTTTTAATATTGTATCCACAATTGCTTGGCCATAACCGGTTTATACTGCTTTTTGACAAGCGGCATACGCCTCTTGTACTGATAGCAGCATCACATATTTTATGTTCAATTTATTAAAAGTTAAATACATAATTGGGACTACCGCTGCACAAGTATGGAAAAATATATATGATATTACTGCTTGTAAAAAAAAGAAAGGAAGTCGTGGACCCATACTATTCTTGATATTATTGGGGACGATTGACTATTAATCAAACGACTCATCAGGCGAGAGTGATAATGCAATGTCCAGTGTAGAAAAAATTATATTTTTTTTAATGTTAGAATAAACTTTATTTTTAAAAAGATTTTCTGGGTCTACTTTTTGTGATCACTGAAACAAATCGTCAACTGTACTATAATATTAAAAAAAAATATCCTAACGCATCTCCTGCATTACATAAGTTGATACATAAAAAGAACCATAAAAACAATATCATTTTTTTTAATCCATTCCAAATATCTATCCATGTAAATAAAACAGTGTGAACTTTAATAAACCTACCTTTTATAAAGAACCAGTAAAACTTCAATTCAAAAAAAAAGTCAACAACCACAAACCTTAAACAACAAATTCCATTTAACATGTAAAGTGACCTTCCTCTCCTTAGCTTTCAACTCTTCTAACTGTTTCTCCAATGTCTTGGATAGAGCTAACATTTCCTCAGGCTCGAGCGCGTCTGAGCCGCATTCGCGTCTTAACGAGTTAGCGTGGGGTTGACTTTTAATCCATTGGACTACGTCTTGTGGTTTGTTTTTGCTATAAATTGATAAAAAAATATTTTATGTCATTGTAGAAATAAATATTCTCATTTCCCCGCTCTGGTAGGACAAAATGTGATGGCGAGGTTCGTCACTCATACCTCAATGTTTCCAATTCAGTTCGAAAGTGCAAAGAACAAAGATAGAATACAAAGTAATGTTAAATATATGAAAAATGTTGTTGCTTTCATCTTTTTCGCCTTAATAAAAAAATAAAAAAAATTAATCCCACTAACTCTTAACGCGACGTCGAGTTCTTCCACTAGAAAACAATATGTTGAAAATAAGGCAGTGCGTGAGAACGTTAAATTACCTCTGCCTATCCTGCTATATGCAGGATACAGCGTGAAATAAAAAAATCCCAACTTACCTAAAAAAAAACAAAAATAAAAGAAAACTTACCCAACCTCTCGCGGCCATAAATCACTTTCAAAGAAAATATCATTATTCAATGAATAAGTTAGTTTGTCGAATAAATCAGGGAATTCCCTCGAATAGGCCTTCACTAGTTGTATACAGCGTTCGGAGTATAACCACGCGTTGGTCAGTTTACAGCGACGAGTGTAACCTGATACTTCTTGGTTCTAAAATATTAGTAAATATTACTTTTTTATTGAATATTATTAGTATTTGTATTGAATTTAAAAGTTATTTATTTATTGTAAAATGGTTTCATAATAGGGAAACAAAAATAATTTTTATATTGATCAGAAAAATTATAAAATTGACGTTTAATTTTTATGATGTTAAATATGTTTTAAAATTAAGAATTATGTAATTTATTTATTAAAGTGTTTTACATTGTACATCACACATACAAGCTAGCTCAATATGTTTATAAATAAAACCAGGTCTAGAAGACACAATATCATACACTAAAATTCAAAAAAAAATATACAACAACCATACTCCAAAATTTAAAAATAAAAAATATGTATATAGATATTACATTAGTTAAAAAAATAATAAAAGTAAACATTTGATTTTTCTTATACAATGTGCCGGAGTCTCTAATGTTAAAGTTAACTCTAATATTAACGTTTCCTAAAACTTTTAACAATAATTTGTTCATTAAGCTTATATATTTTACCTTCTTATTAAATTTAAGGTTCAGTCCTACATTTAGCTTGTTCTGGTTTTCAGTGGGGAGGTCGTTACGTTCACCGGTTACTACTAACACGGTGCCCGTGATACGTGACAGCATTTGTGTTGAGATACCTGTAAATTTGTTTAATAATTTTATTTTTATGAAAAGTATACAGTAGTATAATATATTTTTAAGTGAAGAAACACAACACGCTCCAGCACCTGCACGACCGTGCGTACGACCTACACCCTGAGTAGTACGTACCGACGGCGGCGGCGGCGTGGTGCGCGGCGCGGTAGGGGCAGGCGGCGGCGTGCACGGCGGGCGCGGGCTCGGCGCGCTCCAGCACCACCACCTTCACGCGCCCGCTACGTATCGCCTCTGCGCTCGCCACCTGAACAATTGTTTTACTTAAGCTATCGCAAGGACCTCAGCGCTGTTGCAGCATAAATTCATTTTAGAACTTTGTCAGTATTATTTACAGTTATGCCAATAAAAAAATATTATTAAAATTGTATAAAATCTGTCATAAAAATGCAACGAAATGTTATAATACTACATTCTCTCTGTATACTCTACTATACACACACAACAAACACACACTAACAGTAGCTTCACATCCATAGTACTGTCCCTTAGTGACCAGGAACACTCGGTCCCCGGCGGGAAAGGCGAGGCGCGGGGACAGCGGTCGCGGCGGGGGTGCGTGCGCGCGAGCTGTTCGCACCACGGCCTGCAGTGCGTATCCGCACGGCACGCTACACCATTGCTCCTGGTGTGTAAGGCGTGATGAGCCTTCCTCTAGTATGTATTTGTAACCTGAAGAGAGATAAATTATGTTGACTTTTTTTTTTGTTTCACGCCATATTCGGTATGTGGAACATGTGAACGTCAGAACATTGAGACGCTGTGCCGTGCTGTACGCCATGACGGATTTGATAACCCATACTAATATATTACCCATATAATATAAATGCGAAAGTGATTCTGTCTGTCTATTACGCTATCACTCCTAAACCACTATGAATTTTGGGAAAATATGCGCTAGGTAAGGCTTATGACATAGTAATGTACTACAGAAATAAAATAAACATATATTAGAATACGATTTTTTTATAGGGTGGAGCTTGAGGAAATCACTTACGCGACACAGCATCTGTCTGTAAAAGTACCTGTTATGGAATCGATTCTCAATTGGAAGAATAAAAGATTATTAAATGTACTGTGATAAGACGACAAACGTAGTGTTGTCGTTTTCGTTTCGAAAATCAAGCAGTTAGTGGGAAAAGGAGCAGTGTTAACTAGGTTCGCCCTGCTTATCCTGTAGAAACAAGCATTTAAAAATAAACAATTTACTTTACATTAAGTGACCAAATTTTAAATTTATAAATCTTCTAATATCACTAAAACTTCCCAAACAAAGCTAAAACCCCTGTATTCTATAAAATACAAATCTATCGTAACAGCCCAAGATTTGTATTTTATTCTATAAAATCATAATCAGTGGAATACATGACTTTTATTCAGACTATTATATTAATAATTTTTATATAAAAACAATATCCAAATTTTATAGAAAAATAAATTACCTTGCAAATTAACAGCATGTATAATAACTCTGACATCATTCAATTCAATGCCAAGGCGATTCATATTGCTGAAAACAAACGACATGACATTCAAGTAACTTTTTTATATATAATTTCAGAATAATATATTTAACTATAAATATACAAAAAATATATAATTACTGTTCAATAATAGTTGATCGTTCAGAAATCCATTGTTTATGCAAATTGCCTGTATTTTGTTCTGTAGAGAAGCTTGGCCCGTCTACATTATTATTTTGACTGTCGATGTGATGGAGACGCATTTGCTCATTTGATACTGAGATAACTCTAAAAATAATAACATTTTATTAATTAAATGAACTATTTCGCAATGTATACAACAATATTATTATCATAAACATAAAATTGAATCATAAACAATATTATTTCTTAACTCATATTGTTACGGGGCTACAGTGGCGTAGTGAAACAGTGTCTAATTTTAAATGAGGTTTTGAATTGAATTGAATTCCCTCGGAGGAATAATTATATTCATTCCCCGTTCTGCAGAAAAAGTGCAGCGTTAAATTTCGATAGTCAACACATAATATCTTTAAAACTAGGGAAGCTACAACTGAATATGAGAAAATTGGGAGTATTTTAAAATCTGTCATATGTCAAATATAGCATAAAATTATAAAATATATGTTTTAATTAAAAAGGTATATATAAATAAAAAACCTTACTTAGCCCTAGTTAGATGCGGCCATCCGGCCCATATGATCTTGCCTAATAAATTGCGGGCAAGTTGCTGTAACGGCGGGTCGATACTTTCAGTGGGAACTACTTCTACTATCATACTCTCATTGCGAGAAGGTTGGTCAAACACTTTCACCTTACATTTCTTTATACTTGTCTGGAGGAAAGATTAATAAATATTAATATATATAAGTAATTAATCTTTAATATATATAAGTCATGAAAATTTTTTTTGTAATTTTTAAAAAACATTTAAATAGAATAGTAGAATGTTTTCGAAATTATTTTTTTGCTTGTAAATAATTTTGTCATCACTACTCAAAAGATGAATACATAAAAAAAAGATTATATTTAATTATATTAACAAAAAGAGGCATTGGGTTCTACTTCTTAATATGCAATGTAATTTTATCTTTTTGAAAATTTACAACAAATAATTATTATTATAGGAACAATATATGTTTAAGCAACATTTTATACTAAATTCCATATATTATTTTATTATTCTAATGTCACTAATTTCTAGTTTACATCCTACAGAAAACATATTTTAACTTAGTTTTAACTGGCTAAATCATATATATTTTGTTATTTAAAAAAATATTTTAGAACACCCAACAACACCAATAGTTTGAAAAATTTAACAGTTTTCTGTGGTCACAGGACCATATGCCAACTAACTCACTCTATATCTCAAATGGCGTAACGTCGGGAACCCTGGATACAGTAAATCTCTATCGGCATTGGGGAGGACACCACGTTTCAGCTTTTCTTCACTCAACTCAAGTTCAGAGCGCCATATTTGCAGTTCTGACGCGTGACATTGTTCTATTGTCGGGAAGTATTGTGGGGCTTTAGTGGGACCTAGAAGTAGAAGAAATAATATCCGCTGAATTTTGGAGGCATGGCGTGTTGAGTGGGAGAACCCAATACCTCGCTTTGTCTCGACACCAGAGAGAAGATATGAAAATATTAATTTAAATAAATATTAAATATCCTATAAGTAATTGCTAGAAAATAGAATCGAATGGGACCCTTGCGGTACTATTCCTATGAAGCGTGAAGGCATCGATCAGTTGAGTTGCAGGCACCACACAACGTGGTTGTGACAAACAACAATGGTACTATAAACCACGGCTGTGTGAATACATAATACAATTTGGCGCTTCCTAACAGCGTGTTGTATAACCGGTTGATTACCTTAGTATACATATTCAGTTTATATTTGACATTTAGTTTATACAGAATTATTATAGAATAACATTTAATCTACATAAACAATTAGAATTGCTATACAATCACATACCTAAATTATCAGGTGTCCATTCATATGAAAGCATTGGTCCATGCATATTTCTTTTTAGTTCCTCTTCAGTCAACCTCAGATAGCAAGGCGCCATTGCTGACAGAAGATTTGTCTAAAATAATAACGTCAAATAATAAAACAAGCTGAGCGATATAGACAACAAGATTAATCATTCATTAAAAAAGACATGTAAAAGTCATCGATTAACTTATTTTATATGAAATAGAAACAGATTTTATAAAGGCAATGTAGTTTCAAGTTTTTAAACATGTTATAAATAAAAGAACAACATTTCATAATTTTCCAGGTCACATACTAAGAAGAGAAAAATATATAAACAAACACAATTTGGAACATGCATATAAGAATTTTGACGTAGCTCGATTGTTATTGAGCTTGAGTGCATTGCTTAGACAGTTTCCAAGAGTACATAATTTTTTTATGTTTTTAAATTTTTATCTACCACAATATCATTTCAGTTTTTATAAGAAAACTAAAATCTGAAAACTATAAACTTACTTCATTAATAAACGGTATCAAGACGACAGCCTCCCAATCATTCTTTTTCCCATTGAGATCAGTTTCAAAGTTGAGTGGATAATAATGTACTATAGGTGAATCTTCATCAGTCATTAAATCATGGAATGGTGACGGCAGTAAATGTTTACTTGCAGCAGGTAACACAGCAAGGAGCTAAAATTATTTATGTTCTCTATAAAATAATACTTTTAATCTGATGTTTATAATATTCATTAATTAATATTAAAATTAGGAGGAGGATATTAGAACTAGGAGGTAATTGAATCCATAGGCTTCGATTTCTACTTCTAGTCTGTTTTTAACTATTGGACCAGTGGCCTACTGGTCTTTTTTATTTTATTTCGAAATTATTAAAAATATTAATTAAAGGGAACATATTATGTTTCATATTTAATTGAATATAAAAAAAATAAGGCAAATTATACTTAATACTCAGTTTCATAAAATAGTGCAGGAAAATAATTCATTACCTTGATTGTAGGATCTAACCCACAACCATTGTTTATATTCCCACTGCACCATTAGCCGCAGTAAAATTGTAAAACAAAGACAAAAATACCTGTTCAAAAGGTTTAAAAGGTTCTCCAAGTTCAAATTCAAACTTCAGATCTTTAAATCCTTTAATATCTGATATGTATGGCGCATAGTGGTGGGGATAATACCAACACCAAGACGGACAGCCTTTGTAATAGTAATATAGATTCCATTGAATCGCTCTTACATAGCCTTCTGCTTGATCTAATAATACTTCACTGAAAAATATTATTGTATTTAATTAAATTTTTAACAGTGTTTGATTAATTTCAAAATTGTATGTTTTTATTTACTACAATTATACAATATTAAATGTATTAGACTCTCTTAGTGACGTACTGAAAATTATATAGCCTTATAAATAAGACTAACGTAGCTTGTCGTTTTGCCGTACACAATGCAGTGCTGGTGTCGACGATGTTATATGGCAGGTAACGTGGGTATTAAACGTGGGTATTACAGAAGAAGAATAAAAGAAAGATTAATGCAGTGGAGATGCGACCTCTTCGTAAGATATGCGGAGTCAGGTTAGCTGATCGAATCCGCAATGAACAGATACACAAAAAGTCATGTATTAGTACTGATTTCACAATAAGAATAAAGGACACTACATGCTTAGATAATTGGGGCTCTTTGATAGAATGAGTGACAAAGTAAAAATATATAACATTTATAAAGCAAGAGTGAGGTGGTCGGGGAGGCGGGGGGCGGTCTTGGTGAACCTTTGAGAACACAGTACCGATAATACTAATAATAATTAAAAAGTCTACTTACTCTGTCACTTTGGAGTAATCCAATTTATTCATATAGTAATCTTTTTTGTGTAGAACAAACTCCATTTCAATGTTTGCTTCCTCTGAAATTAAAATTAGTTTTAAACTTAAAATAAAATGTTATATAATTATTTCCCCCGCATATAATAGACATGATAGGCAGAGAGAATCAAGTGTTAAGACACTCCTTTTC
>FAPJ01002729.1:0-14377 GCA_001485985.1 Heliconius ethilla aerotome | reverse complement strand
TGCGCCACGACGGCCTCATATAACTTTATTATTCCTTACAAAAATTTGACTTCTCTAATGTTGTTATAATACATTCAAGTGATAAAGATTTTTACAAAAGATATATTTGTACAATACTAGTATTTATGGAAAATAGAAATCAATCCTTATAAATAAACGTAAATCATACATTTGTTGATCATAACTTTCAATGTGATAGTAGATTTATTGATAACAGCTCTAATATAACTCTTTTCCTACTAATATCTCCACTAGTAATTGTCATAGAGAAAATATTACTATTATAGGGGAGCATGAAGTACCTTGATACAGAAATCAAAAGTTGTAGGACAAAATAAGCATGCATAATTAAATATTTTTGTCTGTAACTTAGATAACACAATTCTTTACTGTATGTTATTTTCTAGCTTATCTGTATATATGCTCTAAGACAATTAACAGATAAAATTATATAAAGATCAAAATAGGTATACAGATTACAAACACAGAGGATCTGTGTTTGTATTTGTAATCTGTATACCTATTTTTAATCTAAGCTCGCAAAAACCAAGTAGCAGTGCTGTGTTTGACTTCTTCATATTCATAAAAAATCACAATAATATTTAAGATATTTAATTTTTAGTTTACTGTAATTAAATTTTTGTGTCGTCTTAGTTGGTTAAGGGATCATTCTATATCATTAAAGTGCTGGACAAATTTTTATTTTGCTGATGTGATTTAATTGAGATGTCATCGTATATGGCAGGTGTTTTTGATTTAGATTTAGATGTGGATACAGTTACAGTTGCAGACTCTGATGAAGACGATATTATAGAAGTTGATGAGGTATATGCATTATATTTCTGACTATGATTAATAAACAAACACCTAACCTAAATCTTGACCAATACATAAGTTGCATATATTTCGTTAAAGAGATGAATCGAAATTAACATTTTTGTTATGTTCATTATTTATTGTCATTGATAAATTATTGTTCGTTGGTGTATTTTTTTTGCAATTGTTTATTTTTTACAGGTCGATTATGATCCCGAGCTACACGTCAATACTATAGTAGAGTAAGCAAATACATCTCCAAATTGATAATTTTATGAATTGATAAAATACTTTTTCTTAGTAAACTTTATAATTCCTTTTTAATTTTAAGAGCGGAAGGATCTGAGACAATACAACTTTCTGAAGATAATGTAAATCCAGGACAATGCAAAAGACTTGGTCCTCAAGATTTTGAATTACGAAAAGTTTTAGGAAAAGGTGGATATGGAAAGGTATTTCAAGTACGTAAGATCACTGGACCCGATGCAGGTGCACATTTTGCAATGAAAGTGCTTAAGAAAGCTTCAATTGTTCGCAACCAAAAGGACACTGCTCACACTAAAGCTGAAAGAAACATTTTAGAAGCAGTTAAGGTACCTAGTAAAATTCCATATATTTTAAGTTAACATTACTGACTGTGGATGCAATTTCCACTCAGAGAAATTAAATGTTGTTACTTTAATACAAATTCTTCATTGTTGTTTTCAGCATCCATTTATAGTTGAATTAGTATATGCTTTTCAAACTGGAGGTAAATTATATTTAATTTTAGAATATTTAAGTGGTGGAGAGTTATTTATGCACTTGGAACGTGAAGGAATATTTCTAGAAGACACAGCATGGTATGTAAAATAGTATTTTTAGCAAAAGTGTATAACATAATATAGTTTACATTAGAGGATAAATGTAGTTAATTTTTTTTTGTAAGGAGACAAAGGTTTCTAATGGATACTAAATTATAAAACATGTTATGTACGCATATTTTTGATACCACAATTTTGCATTGCATAATTTTTTGATAATTAAATTATTATTTTAAAACTTACAAAAGTATTATTATATCATAATTAAATTTTTCATAAAAAAATATAATAGACTTCAATAATATAGGGAAGAGAACTGTCAATTCCCTTATTTATTAATTGAAAATTTGGGATACCTTTCAAATATTTTATTGTATACTTATTCTCATTTTTTTTTTTCATCTTAATGTATCTGTACCTCACATGTAGCAGGGTAGGCAGAGGGAGTCTAGTGTTAAGACAGTCCTCTCCCCATTTTCCACCGAATTTTGGAGCCATTGTTTGTTGAGAGGAGAGAGTAAAGAAATGAAAAATTATTATGAAATACTTTGTTTGTCTAGTGGGAATGAAACCCACTACCTGTTGTGCTTACAGTCTCACACTTGTGCCTCTGTAACTGGTCTCAAGAACATAATAATAAGAATTAGAAGTAATGTTATATATTCAGACCTTCAGATACTTTTATCAGATAAGATATAAGGTTGTCTAATAGTTGTATTATTATTAAATGAAATGAATAATGTATGAACCTCCGCAGAGTATATACAATTATTATCACTTGAGCATTAAGCTTGTATAATTAAAAAATGATCATAATGTATTTAATGTCTGGAAATCTTATCTTATACACTCTCATACTATATTATTTGTAGTATATTATCACTATTTAATCACATATGTGTATAATTATATATTTTTAACAATTTTCGTTTATTATATTATTTTACCATTTACACATTTTAAACCAATTTAGATTTAAATGTTTCTCACTATTCATACAACTAAAATGTTGATTTGTTTGTAATATATCAATAAAATATAATATTGTCACATAGCTAAATTAATTTGATTGGATCTTGTATTTTCAGTTTCTATTTATCAGAGATTATACTGGCCTTGGAACACTTACACAGTTTAGGTATAATTTATCGTGACCTTAAACCAGAAAATGTTCTTTTGGATGCACAAGGACATGTAAAATTGACAGATTTTGGGTTATGTAAGGAACACATTCAAGAGGGTATTGTCACTCACACATTTTGTGGAACCATTGAATACATGTATGTAACCAAAACATTCTATTATACTCTTTGAACTTGTTATTTATAGTATATTTATAATTTTTATCCCTGTTGGATAGGGCACCTGAAATTTTAACTAGAAGTGGTCATGGCAAAGCAGTGGATTGGTGGAGCCTTGGTGCATTGATGTATGATATGTTGATTGGTCAGGTATGATCTTTTTACGTTTTAGCAAATAGTTATAAAAAATAAACAAATAGTTTATTTTTTATAATTATTTATTTTTTATAACTAGAGTAATTAGCATAACAAGAAATATTTGACTTTTAAAAATATATTTATCTAAAAATGCTTTGTTCTTATCATCTAGCCACCATTTACTGGAGATAATCGTACAAAAACAATAGAAAAAATACTTAAGGGTAAATTAATGTTACCGGCCTACCTCACACAAGATGCTCGTGATTTGATAAGACGTCTCATGAAACGTTCAGAAACACAGCGTCTAGGTGCTACCGGCGCAGCGGCGGTACGGGGTCATGCTTTCTTCAAACATGTTCACTGGGATGACGTTTTTGCTCGCAGATTAGAGCCTCCTATTAAACCTCGTTTAGTAAGTTTTTACATAATAACAACATAAAATGACATTTATATACTATTACTTCCTAAAATATATTAATATCTGTGTGGTATCTAATAATATTAATATTATTATTTCTAGGCCAGTGAAGATGATGTTTCCCAGTTCGATACTAGATTTACATTGCAAACACCAATTGACTCTCCAGATGAATCAACCCTCAGTGAAAGTGCTAATCTTATGTTCCAGGTATACATATATTACATAATTTTATTAGTAATTAAATTAGTTAGCTATATAATTAATTTAAAATCAGTAAATAACTGAAATATATATAATAAATGTACAGACTTATTTTATTAAAAGTAGTAAAAAAATATATACACTTTAGTTACGAATATTTTTGAAAAGAAATTAGCTAAGATTACACTAAAAAGGCACATAGAATATTAATTTTTTAAAGGTTTTCACGAAATTTTTGTGAACTGCAGTGGTTGTCCCTCAGACTTATATCAGTTACAACTATATATCAGTTTTGTGGTCGTTTATTTTTCTAAAGTTAAACACAAGGGTTACTCATTCCAGCATCATGCATTACTTACTATGAACCACATACGTCATAACCACATTATTGTTTAAATTATAAACAATAGTGTGGTTGTGACATATGACTGTAAACACGGTGGTCGTGGGTTCGTTTTCCACTAAGGTAAATGAATTATTTTCGTTTCCTCGCTCTTGTAACAGAATAAATAGCGTAGATTTTCGCCCTTAACATGAAGTGTCTCTAAAATTGAGCGGAATGTCGGCCCTCTGCCTAACCTGCTTTATGCAACAGTGTAAACATTAAACATTTAAATTTTAAATTTTCAAGTATTATTTGTTTCCGTGTTAGGGTTTCACGTACGTAGCGCCATCTGTAATGGACGAGATACACAAGCCTCGCGTGATAACAGCCCGCTCGCCGCGCCGCCCGCGGCCCCACAACCACAACGCGTTCACCGTGCCCGCCTCCACTGCCCACACACACGCGCACGCGCACGCTCAAGAGGACCTTATGGATGTACAAGGTTTACCTATATAGTGAGTATATCACGTAGACTCAAGAAAAAACTTACTTACCTCAATATAAATCATGTAAAAAAGTTAATATAATAAAATGTATTAAATAAATACAAAATGTCTTTCAACAATTAGATTCTATTTATATGATAGGTGCCATCCATAGACCCTCCCCCGTCCCTCCCATACGTCACAAGTTATATGTCGACAAATTGTGACAAGGGGTCCTAAATTTTGTGACATCACATTAAAAAATACAATATCTGAGTATCACCTAACACACGAAATGTGTGTGAATAAAATGGAGTTCCGAACTGCTGTCTTAATTAATTTATAAGTCTGAAATTGCTAAATTTGTGTTGTCACACTAGGTAGGCGGAGCTGCGACAGGGACAGGTGGTTTATGGATGACCCAAAATCAGTAGATATGAAATTGCGATTGTGTGTGTGTATTATTTACACATTTTTTGTTTAACATTTATTAACTTTAAAATATATGTTTTTGAATTATAAGGCGTTCCTTTTTTGACTCGAGGCTTATTGGACTTTCTAATTTGAATCGTAGATGTTATAAAAAAAGAAGTATGTAGTTTGTAATATTGACTAATCAGACTTCAAGTGATAAATTGTAACATCTTATTATTATATTAATATAACGCCTTTTTTTCAGGCCTAGAATAATTTATATAGTTGGCTATTTTATACAAAGGATGAATTCAACTACAAATGCTGCCCATCTAATGTCCGTAAAATAATGGTACTGTTTTTATACAACTATTATTAGATGTACATTTTATACAAGTTACCGTTTAGTTTAATGTTTTGGTAGGAATTAAACATGTATTAAAAAATGTTATAACCCAACTATTATGAAAAAATAATTAATAAAATTTACTTACAATATGCCTTGTTACCTTGCTTAATGAATTGAATTAAAAGGTCATTTTTATTTTGTATATTGGTGTTTAATTTTATAATTTCATCTAATTGACAATTAATATACAAAGTGTTTTTGTTATCACAGCTTCAAATGAAATCCCAAAAAGATATTTTGCCAAAAAAGGAAATATTTTCAAACAAAATTATTCATAAAATTATAGTTGTAAAATAAAACGCCATTTGTAAGAATTACGCACACCGACACAAATCTATCAAAGCGACAACATCGCACGAGCCTCGTTCACGAAATCGAGTCATAGGTATTGGCGGTGAAGTTCAACGTTGAAGAACATATATACATAATTATTCGTTTTATTACAAAAAATAGATAACTGCGTAAAATAAAACTAGATATACCTTTCTCGTTTCGTAATGTTTTGGTGAATGACAACTTGCAGATCAAGAATGTTTTGTAGTATTAGGTATTTACGTTTATTGGTCACAAGTAAACCAGTATCAATAAAAATTGTGAAATGAAAAAAAAATCCTACGTCTCATCTGTTGACAAATCTTGATATTTTTAGGTATGAGTTTGAGATATTTTATCCCTATATGCTGCTACCGTAAATGGAGTACTTCCACTCTGTATGTTTAAAGCAAATAAAATTTCGATCTTGTCTTTAGAAATAAATCGGGTTTACGCTGTATTCTGCACACAGCAGAGTAGGCGAAGGGAATGTGTAGACTTCGTTCCCCACTGTGTCTGTAGTGTTGAAATAAAATGCAATATTTTTTTGAGGCTATCACGATACTGTGATGTTTTCTGACTGTAAACGTGATGATTGTGGGTTCGATGCATGGATAGGCAAAATAATTATTATTTTCGCTAAAAAGCTTCGCTTTGAGAAGATAAAAAGAGTGGATAGCCCAGAATTATGGTGTCTCGAAAATAAGTTCTCTCTGATTAGCTTGATATACTATGTCTCAAGTCTATATCCTAATAATCTTAGTAGTTGTACACAAATAAAATGCAATATGTATTTTTATAAATTTTTAACATATTTTAATTACATTGAGTGATAAAAAATAGAACTATAAAATGTATATAATAGAACTATAAATTTAAACACAGAAACAAAATTAAAAGAATAATCAAGTATATTATATTTATAAAATAATAAGAAAGTTTAACATAAAGTGATAGGGAATCACTCCAGAAATGTAATATAGTAAAGTATAGTAAAAAAATTAAACAGCAATAAGTAAGCTACGTAATTCTTTTTATATAACTATCTGCATATCCATACAATGTTCACAAATATAATAAATATGTGTTTCACCAGATTCAACTACTGTAAATTGTACATTACAATTACAGGAGCTACTGTGCTTTTCTAATTTTTCGTTGACAACTGCTTTAATTTCTTGTATATTTATATTTATTTTAACATTGATATTACAAAAATTGCAAGACAATGTTTCATTTTCTAGTCTTAAATTGTTTTTTTGACAAATAAAACATATAATATTGTCATCTTTTTCTAATAGTGACCAATCTACATTATCAACTTGCGACTTCTCATACTCTTCAAGCCACCTGGAAAATACATTTTTAGTAAAGTATGTGAGAGATTTAATTATATTCAAATAGGTACAGTCAATCTGGGTAACTTTAATTGACCAGTGGGACCTTGGACTAGTTTGGATTATTTTTCAGGATGACACCACCTTAAATATTTATTTAAAATTTCATTATGTAGTAAGCTTCGTAAACATACATTTATAAAATAAAACTGTGAAACAGTAAAGGTAAAAACAGCACCATCAACCTCAAACATGCTAAATAATTTGTCCCGTAAAAGCGAAGAAATACAAACCAAAATAGAGAAGGAAGTAGTGATCGAAAAGTTTGTTGTTATAGAGGGAACATTGCAACATGAATAATTGTATTTTTATCTAAACTTTACACTTAAAATTACGTTAAGTTCTCACATGAACCTACAGTAATATTTAAATAAGAACTTCTTTGTTTCCAGGTGAAGTTATAAGTGAACAAACCCTTGTTGTAAAATTATTGTCACAAGTAATTCGATCATAGGTCTGTAGGGAGATTTTTTACAAAAATCCGCTACCCATAGATAATTACTTAGAAATATCATTTGGCAGGAGAGGATGCTTAGCTTCACGCTGTATCCCGCGCACAGCAGGGTAGACAGAGCGAACATAGAGTTAAAACACTCCGTGGCGGAACTCAACACCGGGCTTTTTGTCTCAATACTAGAGTGAAGTAAAGGAAATATACATTTTATGTTAAAATTTCTTTCTTTGACTGGGGATTGAACCCACAACTAGTTGTGGTTGTGCCCCTGTGCCACTACTGTGCACAATATATTTAAATACTTTGGTAACACAAAAAAAATATTAAAATAGTAGAAATATATTTATTTAGATTATTCTGTATCTTAAGCTTTACTCTGTGACATTTAAGAAGAGACAGAGAAAACCTAATATCAAGGCACACTATTCACAGTTACTGCCCAAATTTGTGACATTGTATGTTGATTTCAATACTGCAAGTACTGTACTCAAAATAATACATTACTCATTTGCCGATGCTGACCCACGTCGTCATCGTCATCGTTGCATAACGATAGCTTCAATTAATAATTATAGTAAAAATTTAATACCAATCTAATTCTTCCTGTATAAGTTCTTGTTTAATTTCCTCCAATATTTCAATTTCTTCGACACTATTTAAAATTTCATTTTTTATTTCACTATAGTAACTGCTGAATGTTTTATTGTAGATACTAGTAAGAGTCATCTTTAAATCTACTTCTCTAGTGCCTCGGAACTTATTAATAAGCATGTTGCGACAGTTTTGCACCTTATTCTTGTAATCCTAGACGACATAATATAATTGAAAGAAAGAAAATTTAACACTTATGTGTTGTTAAGTGTATTACAGCTAGTTACCTTTCTCATTTTCTCTTTTAATTCAATTGGCGATTGTGTTTGCTTTGTTTTAAGGTTTTTATAAGACGGCGAAGAACATATTTTAGGTGAATCCATTTTAAAAAGTTCTAATTATCAAGTATAACGAACTCAACGTGACATATATGAATGAATATAATTTAAATAATAATTATATAAATAATATAATATCACCAAAATAATAGTTTGACATTACAAAAACATATATATTTTAGAACATAACAATTGATAGTTTAATATTTTAAACTTAAAAGTTTACAAATGACAGAACATTTTACATTTGTTTTAGTATTTAGTTATGAAAACTGATGATCGCAGATTATACAGATATCCAAATAGAATATATAATGTAACAGAAAATGAAAAGTCAATACGGTATGGTAAAAGTTTATCAGTATCACAAAGATTATGGTATAAGATTATGTAAACATACATATAAATAATGTTATATATATCGAGACAACAAAATGCATATTATTAATTATTAGTATATAAAAAAATCATAATAATAATAAAAATATTCCCTATTTTTTTATTTTACGTCATATTACCATTTTAAACTTAAAGTTATGATATCTTACTATACACAGGATATACGATTCGATAACATTAAATGATTTTGTAGCTGTAGCGTTGATAATTTACGTTTACGTTATTCTATCTATTCTATGTTGTCTTCGCTACAGCAACATTGAAAATCAATGTCAAATGGATAGAAATGGAAAAAAACAATGTGAGTGATAAGTGAAAATATGGCTAGGTATAAAAGTTAAAGTTTATGAATTGTTGAAACTTAAACCATTATTATTAAGTCTAATTTTATCATCTAAAAAATTAAAATGACTCATGTCGAGAAACACCAGAATCGTCCTGGCAAAGAGACAATACATTCTGGACATTTTATGGTATCACACTTTGAAGCAGAGGACCAGGATGATTTTGATGATTTAGCCGTCCCTATACCTGATGAAGAACAAAATGTACCAAAGGAATCGGCTGTAGCAACATATATTCTGCCAGTGTCTTCTGAAATAGTACAGCGTTCTGATAAAGAAGAAAGTAAACAACACCAACATCTTTCTATTGAGATATCTTTAACAAAGTTATTCAAATGTATGACTTTGGCATATAGGTAAGTAAATACTTTGAGATGTTTATTACTAAGTAAGGATTATTCATTTATTAATTTCAATTGGAAGACATTATGTTTCTATTTTTAAGGACTGTTTTATGATTTTATTGGTCTTAAATCTTGTATAATCAAATTGGTTTAAATATTCATTCAAAACTTTATCTACCTGACTGTATTTCTATTCATATTACAAGTTACTATAACTCAAAAATGCTTTCTGAGAATAAGGAAACATAATTCTGCTTGAGCTTACTTTGCAAAGATAAGATGAAAGGTTATCATAGCATGTACAGAAGACAGGTCACACTATGTGATAACATAGTCTATAAAGCTATAATATTTAATTTATTTTGAGAAAATTATTTTAATTATTACACATTCATATTATCCAATATATTATTTTATTTCACATGAAAAAATATTGAGAAAGTAAAATAAAAGGTGTTTGGGTAATTATTTTGTAGCAATATTATAAGCACATTGACAAAATTAACATAAAATTGTTTATACACTTATGTGTAGAACTAGAAGCACACAAATAATAATTTGTGTGCTACTAGTTTATATGTAACTTTGTTTTTAAAGGTGTTTGTTGCAATGCATAACCCTATAGTATAACTTATCTAAATAGATAATTTAATGGAGATATTCCCTTGTATGGAAATTGTACTTACAATTATGCCCAAGTAAAAATAATTTGAAGAGGGTTTATAATGTAATAATCAAATGAATTAAGATTTTAAGAAAATATACATACAATTGCCGAAGAGTGTATATTAAAATTGGAAAGAAAAGCTTAAATATTAGATGTATAAATAATTTGGTTATGCGAGAATTATATTATAAAAAAATATGAAATAAAAAAACTATGCTTTTTATTTTTGGGCACTAATCAGTGTTGAATCAGTGTTCAATAATTGTACTAGAAAATTTTATTTTATTTTAAAAAAGGATATAATTTTTTTGTATCCTTTTTTTCTGTAATAAAATTGTCATTGAGTTTTGCTACACTAAATGGTTACTTCATATCCTTTTATTGTTTAGTAATTTATAATATGTGAAATAATCTTCTAATGTCTTTTACACTTTTAGTAACAGTAAAATGTATGTACTTATATGTATTTACTTTTATTTATTTTACTTATTATGTTCTTATATATATTGAGTGGTAGAAATAATGATAAGATATAGTCAGGTTTATTTCTTATCAAAGTGTTATTTGTAAAAAGCTTAAGATCATTTACAGATAGTGACAAAAGATAAGAATGCTCACCAAATGCTCATTTACGCCTTTCCTATCAGTACAGTTTTACCCCTGAGACTGTACTTGTATTTTGCTGCAATAATTGTTTATTATACCTTTATATCAGAATAATGTATATTTTAAATCCTTTCAAAGCAAAAATGTTTCCTTTAAACTTAAGAACTTTTAAAGTGAATTTAGTTATGAAACTACTTTTATCAAATAGTAGCTTGTGACGTTAAGTATTTGAAAGTATGGTAAGTATGTCAATAAAGAAAATTAATTATTTATTTCTCAGACAAAAACTAACATCTCCTAAATGGAATCGTTTCAAAGGTATCAAACTCCGGTGGAAAGACAAAATAAGATTGAACAACGTCATATGGAGGTGCTGGCACATGCAGTGTGAGTTTTATTTATGACATATATTTCAGTTTATTATTGAAAATAAGGCTATGTCAGTTATTCATATAAACTTTTTATTTTATACAATCTTATTTATTTATTTGAGATCAGATTTTATCTTAAGATTGCTTATAAAATATGTGACAATATCTTATGGTTAACTATAAATGTAACAAATATTCATAGTTTACATATACATGATAATTATTACAGTGCTATTAACGAAGAGTACAGTGTTAAATGTTGCTATACGTCATATCAGCTAATGGGAAAACAAAAATTAAATTGAAAAAAAATATGTTTTCAATATTGACCATATTTCAATACTCTATTGGTATGGTATATTATTTAACAGTTAATTACATTACACTGCAATATTACTGATTATGTGCTATGTTTTATGAATTCAAAACCTTTAAAACCATTTTTATTTTAAAATATTTTAGTGTTTTAACTATTTGGAATAATTGATTTTCTGATATAACATAATATACTTTTAACTGTTTGGCACAGTAATAAATAATTTAATTATATATTATTTACGTACTGTTGTGATCTAATTTCAATTCACAGGGTTGTCCACCTATATTGATAAAAGTACATAGCCAATATTGCTCAAGTGATTGAGAATTGCGTTATGTTGCTGATAGTATTATCGATATCGTCAATTGTCAATAGTGCTTAATTTCGAAGTTAAAATATGATTTTAGGTTATATATATATTAATTTCATATACACCATTTTTTTCCTACACATCCCAAACCCTATACTTAGTAGGTTCAGTCGGTGTACCAATCACCGCGTATTAGAGATATAATTAGGAACCCTGTAGAGAAACAAAGTCATGGCATATCAACACTTTCCAACTGTGCCTTGATGATATTGCTCAGTCTTTGAGTTCTTAAAATATTGCCCATTGTCCATTTTTTTCATCTTCACATCTCATTTTAAGGTCGTTTTAATTTCGAAGCAACATGCAAGATGACAAGTATATTTCATACCTCATTTTATTATTTCAAAACGAATGTTAACCAATTTTTTTTTCAACAAACAACTGTAGAAATATTTAAAGAAAATAATTGTAGATGATATTTATCTAAACTTATCTACATAGTTAATTAAACTGTATCGTAAAAATACATTTCATTACCGAATAATTGTTTATTCCGCTTTTTTATTTCAGTTATAAAGAAACAAAATACTTTAGTATGTCAGTTCGCATCCCCCTTGGATGTTGACACCCACGTGAAACCAGAGGTGAGGTCATAATTAACTTAATTATATATTTATATGTGACTGCATACTTACTTCTTATAAATCCGTAACCACTTAAAACTTGCAGACAACTATACTAGAAGGAAAATATTGGAAGAGAAGAGCTGAAGCCGTAATAGCTGAATATAAAAAATGGCGCATGTTTCATATTATGAGGCTCCTCGGCAAGGGGGACACCTCTGTCCAGGACTCGGTAAATATTTGTGGGCTAATATTTTTAGGTTCAATAGGCTTAGTAACGAGTTAAACTTTGTATTTTATAGTTGTTATCAGAAAGTATAGTATCGAGTTTAGTATATAAAGAAAGTTGATGAATGCATTTGCAGATGTCAATACTATGCGGTTTTCAGATGTCGGACATGGACACCGTGGAGTCCCAGTGCAGCGACTTCGCCGCCAACATGCTCACCGACGAGGACTATCTCAACTTCATGAGTGACACACTTTTCTCAACCATCACAAATCACCAACCTTTCGCTTTCCCAGATTGCAGGGAAATCGGTATTGCTATTTACTTCAATATCAACCAATGCTACTTATTCCAATGAAAGTGAAAAAAGCTATATTACTCAATTGTATATGTTGACTCATAATTGGTTTTGATTTTAGCCAGAGGTGCAAGCTTAGCTGATTTCATTCAACCAAGCTTAGGTCCTCTGCAGCCTAATCTCGATGATTTCATGGATACATTGGATCCACTCCAAGGTCGGTGTGAAACATCTCATTTTGTTTACTTTTACTAAGCACATTACACATGTTTGAATTTTGAACGAAGTATATTGTACAGATCTTCTATCAAGTTCTCGTTTGCCGCCCGTACCGGAAGAGCCTACGATTGCAGCCGAAGATAACTTATACAGGAGTGGAATGTCAGTAGATACATATAATCAGAGCTATATTACTGACAGTCAAAATTCTACACCAGTCACAATGCCTACCAGTCAGATGACAATTCATGGTATTTTAGCTAAATTACTCGTACTAAATGTTAAATTGAAATATCATAAATATAATTGTTGCCGCGTCTCTAGGAACCAGTAACAACACACAAATGCTGACGATGCCCGAGCAGAGTAAAAACGAGCAGATGAGGATGTATGACAACGGGCGGCTGTTCGCGTCCACGGAGATGTCCAACAGCCTGCTGGGCGCGCAGGACATGATGTCCTCGTTCGCGCCCGCCTATTCCGCCCCGCAGGGAAAGATAGCCCAGCCCGAAGTCTGTTACCCTAAATACAGTGCTGGTAGGTACACTAAAATATTTAACCATATCTTTTAAGACAAACTTTTAACTTGTCATTAAAATACTTTTAGCAACTAAAAGTGTAATTTGTACATACATTCAAAATTATCTCGCTTATTCTCCTAGGGGGGTTAATCTTTAGAAAATAACACTCAGTTTTTATTTATATGGCCATCTTATTTCGCAATGTTTTTTTAGCGCTGCCGCCGTCACAAACCGCACCAGAAACTGTGTCACTCCTGCAGCAGCCCGTGCAGACCTCGAAGTATGCTTCTCCGCTCATGCTGCAAGGGAGGGGTGGCTACAGCCGGGAGAAGCCGCGTTCCCGCCTCAGCCACTACCCCAACCAGATGCCTAACAATCACTACCAGGGGTACTCGCCGCTGCAGAGCCCCGTGCAAGTGGCACCTCAGGGGTTCGACGCGCGGTCTTCAGTGCGCCACTCGCCGCCGCAAATGCAATACTTACAGCCCAATCCCGTCGACTACAAATCAAATTCGTCGCCGAATGCTATTAATTCACGTTCGTTCAAGCTACCGTCCCCACCCTTAGTTCCCGTGACTACGCAACAGGTAAGCCCACGATGGTACTTTCAACTATTGATGTATACATTTTTGTTGCCTTTATACATTTTTGTTGCCTTTATAAATTTTTGTCTGATTGTAACCGCGACGGTTGTGATTTTTTTTTTTTTTTATATTCTT
>FAPJ01002711.1:0-14266 GCA_001485985.1 Heliconius ethilla aerotome | reverse complement strand
TAGCGGTTTGGACCTGATTGCGTAAAAGACAGACAGACAGACAGACAGAGTTATATATATATACCTATTCAATATTGTGTAATCGAACAGTCAAAAAGTGACTTGAGTGTTGACAAATCTTATAGACGCAGATTTGACCTTCACATAATATCGGAGCTTAGGAATGTAACGACTTTAAAATAAATGAGAAATAAAATGACCAAGAAATGTATTATAAAAGAGCCTAAACAAGAATTCGCTTAGCATATTATGTCTTTGTGGAATATTAATCAATTTAAAACTAAGAGTGTTTAAGATTGTGTTGGGCAGTTATATTAAAATTTTATGTTATTAAATTGCTTAGCATTTATCCTTATTGTGTTATGTTCTATGATTAAAACTTATCTTCTCTAAAGAAGTTACATATTATGGAAATTATAAAATATTCAAAAAATTATATAAGTAATTCACTCATACATAATACGACATAATAAGAAATTGCTTTCTTTTTTTTATTCACAAATATGTTCATATATTATATGCATTGTATATTTATTTATAGGGCTTTTATACACTGTTAGCGAATTAAATGAGTACTTTATATATTACATATCAAGTGACATTTTTTATTATTTGAAACTTGAGAGCTGAGGCCTAAAATAAATACCTACCTATCAACTTTATACTTTCGATTAAGCAAGAATGTATGTTAAATCAGTTCAAGGCCTTAAAACCTATTACTTTTCCATTCTATTGGATATTTTACATTCATATTTTCTGTATAGTTACATTTATTACACATATATATTTTAATTTTAAAACATCATTTCTAACAATATACCTAACTAATTTGATTGTTTAATTAAATAATTACTTTGATCGAATATACTTAGTAATTGTTATTTCGAAATAATGTTATTATATTCGTAGCGATTTCGTTATATCAATATAGTAATAAGTTTGAAGAAAATATCCATCTAATTAGTAAAATTTTTATAACTATCTTAATTATAGAGCATTTAATAGTAAACCGGCCAACAATCATTAGTTTGCGTAACATTATTTGTTTATTACTTGCGTAAAGTGTGTAGTTACCTGCATTAAAAAAACTTGTTCCCAATTTATTTTCTTACAAAACCTGACTTAATAAACCAACTTTATCGCAGTCGTCGTTAGTGGTTTTGCAATTATTTCCTGAATATCAAAATTATTTCCTCATACAAAATTATACTTCATTACTGAATTCAGCTAAAATATTTGCGGAATTCAGACATTCTAATTTTGAAATTGCTTTACTAATAAATCGTTAGTGGGTACATTATATTATTAATAGTCAACACTTTACATACTATTAAACGATATTCTCATATATTAAATAAATCATGTTATTATTATTTATGAAAAAAGTAAATAAATATTTTACAAATTAAAACATTGTCATAATACCTACCTATTATTTTCGAGGGATTACTATAGGTACTTACTTAAAATGTTTGCTTTTAAGTATAACATTTAGAAAAAGAAAACACTAAGTATGAAAATCATGCGTCGAATGAGAATGTTAGTACACACAAGTAAAATACAAAAATGAGTAATTACCTGAGCGGTAAAATCGGAAGCGCCTTTTGGGGGGCTGTTCTTGGAGTCGCCGGCCACGTAGCCGCGACGCAACTCCTTCACCGACACGTTCTGTCGCACACAAACACATACGCGAGAGTGAGATAAATATACATTATGTACAATTAAATATATACCAATACAATAAATTATTGCATATAGTAGGCTAGGGAACTTAGTGTTAAGACACTCCGTTCCCCACTTTCAGTCGAATTTTTCGAGGCGTTGCGTGTTGATTGGCCAAACTCAACCCCAGGCTTTTGCCTTGGTGCCAGAGCAAAGAAAAGAAAATATTAATGAATAATAATAATCCACTTCCTCGAGTGGATAGTGAACCCGCAATCGTCACATTACAATCACACTCTTGTGTCCCTGCGCTACGACGGCCTGTATAACATATATTAATTTAATTATTAACATAAAATTGCGTATATTATTTAGAGCTTCAAGCTATTTCCCCATAGCAAGGTAGGCAGAGAGAACTTATGTAAGAATTAAGACACTCCTTTTCGGCATATTTTCGAAACATTGCGCTTTGAGTGGCGGAACTCAAACCCGCGTTATCTACCAAAGTGAGCAAATTAAAAATTATTTAAATACAATCATTCCGCCGAGTGGGAATCCAATTCTCAGAATACCTACATACACATACATTCAATATACGCTATTTTAGTATCCAAGAGTAGATAAAATTTGGATTATTTTTATATATATTAATTATTAAACAACTTTAATATGCAATGCAATTGTACTATATTGGAGGCGCATTTTTATATGTTAACAAAAGATATATAAAAATTTACCTTAACGTTGAAGCCCACGTTATCTCCGGGCATCGCCTCTTGCAAGGCTTCGTGGTGCATTTCCACGGACTTCACCTCAGTGGTGATGGCGGCCGGAGCGAACACCACCACCATCCCTGTTCGTTATTATTATGATTATTTTCAGCTCCACGCTATATCCTGCATATAGCAGGATAGGTAGAGGGTACCTAGTATTAGTCCGTTAGGCTGTCCCAGGATTTTTTTTCATTTTATATTTGTTAATTTTTTCATATTATAATTTTTATGTATTATTATTTTTTGAAAAGCCAGAACATTTCGAACATTTTGCAGTTTTGCCGTGGTCACAAGGGTAGTAAACATCGTGATAGTCAAAGGTCTAAATACAACTAACAATGATAGAAATCATCACTCAACATATTTCAGACTAGAAATGGAAGTACCTACTGGGCTACTGCACAATATCTTTAGTTATGAAAGCATAGATTTCTAACGAATTCACGAATGTATTTAAGTAGACATGATGTATCAATTTATATTCTTTTTTGGTTTAATTTAGTGCTTTTTAAGTGCAGGAATATTGCCTGTTCTTTTTATGGGTGTTTTTCTGAATAATAAATAATATTTAAAAATTTTCGTGCAGTGTTGTGGGAGGGCTGGCTGCTTTAGTTTGGGGGCCATCAAGAGTGTGAGTTTGTGTAGGACGTGTCATGTCATAAAGTGACCTGGCTTGAGTATGCCGGTCTCGACCCGACCGACGGGCACGGTGCCGATGCCGCCGATCTTGTACACGTCCTGCAGCGGCAGGCGCAGCGGCTTCTCGGTGGGCCGCGACGGGGGTTGGATGGCGTCCAGAGCCTGTATTCATTCATTTACATTTTTATATTCTTATATTTGAACCATGCAGCATAATATAGTCCTGTAAAAATCATATAATTAAATTATGATATGGTTACACCGTTAATTATTTTTCTTAAAAGACCCTTAACTGAAGAACGTTATGTCTTACTATTGTAATTGTGATGAAAGTTACGTGTGACTTCGTCATGCCGTATAGCTACATGTATGCTATAGTGAAATAATATAATATATAGTGTACACACACCTCAATAAGCGTCTTGCCCTCGACCTTGCCGTCTTTGCGGTCGATGGTCCACCCCTTAAACCAGGGCATCTTGTCGGATTGCTCGAGCATGTTGTCGCCGTGCCATCCGGAGATGGGCACGAACGCGACCGTCGCCGGGTTATACCCTGCATACGGATCATCTATTTACTACGTGACATAAATAATCGATTTATTTAAAGTTACTTTTATTTTTCGCTAGACATTTTTATAACATAAATAATGTTAATATATAAAATATTTTCGTTATGAGTCGTCAATATAGTAAGAAGTTATATACCGATTTTTTTTATGTATGAAGACACTTCCTTCTTAATTTCTTCATAACGCGCCTCATGGTATGGAGGCTCGGTGGAGTCCATCTTGTTGACTCCCACAATGAGTTGCTTGACACCGAGGGTAAAAGCAAGGAGTGCATGTTCACGGGTCTGCCCATTCTTGCTTATACCAGCTTCAAACTCACCAGTACCAGCAGCCACAATAAGTACCGCGCAATCAGCCTGTACCAGAGAACAAATATTGAGATAAATAAAGTGAGTAGGATTATATAGAAGAAACAAATTAATTTAGCATCCTATTTTAATAACCTGAGAAGTTCCAGTGATCATGTTCTTAATGAAATCTCTGTGACCAGGTGCATCAATGATGGTCACATAGTACTTGGCAGTTTCGAATTTCCATAGGGCGATATCAATCGTGATACCACGTTCACGCTCAGCCTTCAGCTTGTCCAATACCTGCATAAAAGCATTGAAAAATAAAATTACCGCAGAATTTGAGACACGCATTTGTCAACTGGCAGTCGTAACACTTACCCAAGCATATTTGAAGGAACCCTTGCCCATCTCCTGGGCTTCCTTCTCAAATTTCTCGATAGTACGCTTATCAATACCACCGCACTTATAAATTAGATGGCCAGTTGTAGTAGACTTGCCAGAGTCGACGTGGCCGATAACGACGATGTTGATATGTGTCTTTTCCTTACCCATTTTGGTTTAGATTAGTTCTTTTTAGTCAATTCAGATCTGATAAAGAAAGAAAAACGATATTTTAATCTGTAGTGATAATTTAGTATTGTGACTAAAATAATTGATCGTCTGTGAGCCACCTAATCGCAGTTGTAAAGTCTGTACGTAAACTTGTTACGATTTCAGTTGTAAACGTATTTTCGCGGTTCTCTACGTTTTTAATAATTAATATAGTAAATATTTTGATTTTCCCGATTTCCCGAGCCCCGAATGTGGCTTATTCTACATGATACAATATGATAAAATAATACCCGTAACGTCACATTAGACGCTCTACAAAGGTGGAGCGAACCCGGAACCCTAATGTTGAGACACTTTCATTCATTGCGTGTTGAGTAGCGAAGGTCAACACCACAATATTATTATATTTAATGAAATCATTGTTTAAAGAAGATAATGAAAATTGAATAGACTCAAATAGTTCAAAGTTAACAAAGTTTGGCAAACCGTTAAGCTATTCTATTAATTACTAAATAGGTATCCTTTGCATAATATATAGATACGAATTGCGAAATTAAATGTTTTTTTTGCTATTGCCTATTATAAACTTAAATATAATTTAACTATTTAATATTCTAAGCATGTACCTATTACATTTTTTCATTTTTAAAAAAATAAATAGAATGGGGGAGAGAGAGAGATGAAAGAAAAGAATGAGGCTGAAAAAAAAAGAAATAAAGTAACATATTTTTGCCTTAAACCAAATGAGGCAGCATATTGTCAGTTCCTGCTTCTAATGTCAATATTATACAACACTTCGCTTGCGTGTTGACCTTTCTACAGTCTTCTTATGCGCAGGTTTTTAATAAGTACGTAAGACGTTTAAATGATTAAATGCGATTCTTTTCAAAGATAATCTAAAGTAAAAATAAATCTTAAACAGAAAATAGAGACTTTGACGCGGAAACCGGAAGTAAAGAAAATGTTATTTTAATTATGTAGCCTATCTATACATGACTGAGAATATATTATGAAAAGGTATTATATTAACAGACGGAACAGGTAGTTAAAAATCAATATGACCTTCCTTTATTCTTCCAGTAGATAATCAAAGGAGCCTTGATAACTTTTAAATATTTATATCAATTCCTGTTCTTTTACGCTAGATAGGTAGTATAACTCAATAAATAGCTTTCAATTTAAATTTATTTAAGAACATGTTATAGAGATCGCCTCTTTATGTATATATACCTTTGAATATGTCCATATCTACTATATTGTTATTCATTTCTGTTCATATTTCAGTAAATGCAACGTTACCTCAAAGAATCCAATGGGATATATGTCTGGATAATTCAACGTAACATGTGAATCAAATACATTGAGATGTTATAATACTATAAAAATGATGAATGCACCGCCCAGTCTAGAATGCACTAAGTGGGAGGCTTCGATTGAACTGGCAGCAAATCTCCGGGCCGAGCAACACCGGGCGTGCGCAGGACGTCCGGGACATCGATACAGCCAGCCTTTTACCCAAATATAGAACACATCGCAGACTCTCAACGCACCTATACACACCTCTTGCAATAACGCATTATTGATTTTACATCTCCTAAATACACCCGTACATGGCGAAACACCAACAATAGTAACATTGAATGAATAAACAATTTTCGTAAGAGACTTTTCACTGTCGTTATACAAATTGGCACTATATCAAACAGATGGAGGGCAAAAAAAAAATTTTATAAGTACACTATATTTTTATAGTATAACTTGAAGAAAAAGTTGCTGCGCATAGTGATCACATCGATTATTATCACGGGAGTGCATACTATCTAAATTTAGAAAACTATTCTATATGCATTTAAATAGACGTATTTGCAAATGACATGCTCCGACTTGCAAAATTAGAATTAGCTTTTCGCCTGTTAGAATATGTAACATGTGTAACGGAGATATAATTTATTCGCACATTGTCCTGCCGGCGAATTTGCTGCCTCCATTTTGTGCGTAAAATGCATCAACAAGGTTAACTTAGGTTTTACAAAAAAATTTTTACCGAAATTTATATTTTGACAATGACAACTAATATAAAAAGATAAAGAATTGTATTATCTTATTTTTTTGATATTCAAAGAAAAGTACGAAAACAATTGTAAAATACGCATATGTGCCTCTAATTACCATTATTTATCTTTTAAATGAACATTTCTAAGCATAATCAACAAAAATATACGTGTACTTGTAAGTAATTGTAATGAGAGCGAGAATTAAACTATTAAAATATTGATAAATATTAGTTATATATTAATTTGATTAATCGCTATTTTATAAAGTTATAGAAAAACATTAAATTGCGTAATTATATTAAGATGCCGGTAAAGCTATCTTAATGTGTGTATATTGAAGAAAATAGTAATTTGCTTTTTTAAAATAAAATGTTTTTAAATGAATTCTTTAACATTAAGTAGTTATGAAATTGATTTGAAGCTTACTAAATAGAGAAAAACAACATATATAAGAAAGAAAAAGAAAATTTAATAAATAAGACTCACCCTTCGCAACCGCAGTGACGAATTTTCTTACTGATTTTCAAGCATGCGCTCTGAAACTTCGCCCGGGAAATGCAATCAATAAAATCAAATGAGAAACGTTTTAGCATTTGCGTTAGCGAAACTGCGTTATATTACAAGAGAAAAGGCAGTAAAAGTCTGAGGAATATTAAAAATATATATATTTTATATTATACAGGCCTTTTTATATACCTTTTATTGAAAGTTATTGTAGAAAAGCGGATGTTGTACGCATTTTCTTTTCTTGTCATAGATAATAAACGCGCTCTATCCAGTCCTATATTAATAAATATATTTTTAAAAGACATTGTTCTAAATAAAACCACAGAATACACAATTTGTATATTATATTATTTGTATTTTAATAATAAAAATTATATATTTATCAGTAATACATTATTTCAGTTAGCTAAAAATTATACAGTTTTCTTATTTTTAGTTCCTCTTAAAAATATTTTTTATTATTATAAAATCAGCTTCACACTGTATCCCATACGTAGCAGAGTAGGCATAGGGAACCTAATGTTAAGACGCTTCATTCCCCACTTTCCACCGAATTTTTCAAGGCATTGCGTGTGGAGTGGGGAAACTCAGCGCCGGCCTTTTAAATAAATAATAATTCTTTCTTCCGAATGGGGATCAAATCCATAACCGTCGGCTTGCAGTGACACCCTTGTGCCACTGCGTACTATCATCATATATTTGCATATTATATTATAGAAGTTACGTATATTTCTGTATAGGTACTTGGTAGACCACTATTATTAGTCCATAATCTTAAGAAATGAATCGTGGGGTTGATTTTAAAGTTTGCTTGTATTGCCAATTTCGTCTTAAATATTTTGTACATCATTTTATAATTTTGTTTAATTCGCAAACTTTATTCTTAACTAAAAACTATAAATGTGCGATAGGTGAAGTTAGGTATTTGAACGTTTGTGCCTTATTCACTCGGTAAGAAAATAATCAAAAATAAGAAAATAAATAAAAATCAAATCTGCGCAGTTATCCAATTTCGGGGCGGCCACGACTTGTAGACTGTATCGTATCGTAGTTATGTTTTGCCGATCACGGTTATCTATCATCTCACGTAATATATAGCGCATAAAGTAAATAGTAAAGTAAAATAATTGATTTCAATTATTCATTCAATCGTGCATTTACACGTTTTCTCTTTTATTCAAAGGGCATTGTATAAATAAATAAAACCTCTATGATAATTTTCACTTAATTTATTGATATAATTGGATAAATTATAATATTTTTATTATTATGAACTAATCATTGTTTGTTTTTCAAATATTTATTTAAAAAATAAGAAAATAAAAAATATTTTAAATTTATTTAACCCAACAATTATGATGAATAGATATGATACGATGGCCAGTTTTAATCTATGTTAGAAAGTATGAACTTGTATGCAGTGTCCAATAAAAAAACATATAAAATAACGAAAAAAATCCTGAATGACAAATATATGTAGCTTTACTTTTAACGTTAGCTTTTGAAGTTAATTATTTAGTTTGTATAATCGTTTTCTAAATATAAATGTTATGGAATGTGTACATATCCGTGATTCCATTTCATTTTTAATACAACTGTGAATATAATCTTATCTTGTTTATAATAATCACACTATATAATATATATATATTAGTAAACTAACTCATTACATGGAAGTATATATATATGATTTAGATGTGTACATATATATATACATTTATATTTTTTTCAATGCACGTCTAAAAATGAATGATTTAAATAATAATTTGCTTTAATGTTTTACAATTGGTGTACAACGGTTATGAATTAATAATTTTCACACAATAATCACAGACATTTCTGATTGAAACCAATCTTCTATTGTATACAATATATTATTTACAATTTCTATTTCTCACTTGCTTCCTGGCCATGGCAAATAACTCCCCCAGCCCTTACTTGGGTTAGGATCTTGACCTACAACAAAAGAAACATTAGTATATAGTTATTATTTATATTTGAAATTGTGAAATTATTAGCATCTTCATATCCTTCGCTTTTGTGTAGAGCCAAAGCGCTGCGTTCAGTTCCTCCATTCAACACGCAATGCCTCCAAAATTCGACGGAAAGTGGGGAACGGATGCGTCTTAATAATTAATCCCAGGTTTCCCCTGCCTACCTTGTTATGTGTGGATCCCGCGTGAAGCTGAAAAAAATACTAGTCCTTACTAGAAATTAATAGTTTTACCTTTCGCAATCGCCTGTACTTTATGAGTTTCGTCTGATGAAAGTGTTAAAATTTTTTGGAGCACCGGTACTAAGCGGCTGCGCTCATCTCCTGGCGGTAGCGTAAGGAACTGTAAAACATATATTCATATTACCATTTCTTTTATAAGCAGATCTACAGGAAGTGCTTCCTCATGAAATAAAAGTAAACCGTAAATATTCAACTCTTCTACTACATACCTTGTGTAACAATTTTATTTATTGTGTAAGTGTGTTTTATAGTAAACTAAGCAGACAGAATATTTAAACAGCTGTTAAAATGATGATAAATTATTTAGCGAACTCACTGTACACACGTGTGTGTGTGTTTGTAGGTTTCGTTTCTACTCAGAGCATTATTTCGTTTTTTTTTTAGTTTCACACCCTATTCTATATATGCAGGAAGGGCACCTGGGTGGGTAACCTAGTGTTAGGACACTCTGATCTCCACCTGTGGCCGAATTCCCGAAGCATTGTGTGTTGAGTCGCCAACTAAACTCTGCGCTTTGCTTTGTTACTACTGAGAGACTAAGTGGGAACGAACCCACAACTGCCGCGTTAACAGTCACATGCTTGTGCCACTGCAACACAACGGCCTCTGTGTGTGATAAAGGACGGCCTGTGCACACTTCAAGAACAATTTGTCACTAAATTAGAACCTGTCTCAATAGCTTAGATAAAAAGCAACCAATTAATTAAAGAAATCATATCAAATATCTTAATTTTTTAAGTTTGTATATATGCAAAGATACAGCTGCTATGATATCAGGTCATACTGTTTTAGTGTGTGTGCAGTGTAGTAATAGTTGTAGCGACTAAAAGAATATGTCGTATATATGTGTGTTGGGTTCATGTAATAGTTAGTATGATCGTGAGGAGAGTAGATGATAGTTGACGTGAAAAAAAAGAGAAAGAGATTTACTGTATAGTCAGGCTAGGCAAGTAGATATCGTTGAAGGCGGTTTTCAAGTGTAAGGTTAGTTAGGTAAGGTTAGTTATTTAGACGTTATTACATAAAAGCTAAGCTAACCTTAAGCGTGACATTCTTCATGTACTCGGTGTTGTGTGCGTTGGCGGAGGACGCGCGCACTCGACGCAGCTCGCCCTTCAGCAGCTCGCTGAGCTGAGCGAGGCGCGCGCACTCGCGCTCCGACTCCGCCAGCAGCACCGTCACGTGCTTCACTCTTTGTGTTTGAACAAACCATTATACATTAATTATATTTATAATGGAACGGAGTGTCTTAACACTAGGTTCCCTCTGCGTACCCTGCTGTGTGAATTTTTAGTTTTATTATGAAATCTAGGAAAGTATGGCATATGCCATATGAACTTAGTGGCCAGATCAGACATGCCTTCCGAGAAGCGCGAGTTTGAGTTCCGATAGATTACGATACAATATCTGACTCGTTGCGGTTCTGAGTTCGATTCCTATTCGAGAGAATTAATTTTATATAATAAATATAAGTAATGTTTCATTAAAATAAAACATTACTTATATTTATTTAAATTTATGTTTCCATTCCTTCGCTCTGGTGTCGAGGCAAAACGCGGCGTTAAGTTCCACCACTCAACACGCAATGCCTCCAGAATTCGGTGAAAAATGGGGGATGGAGTGTTTTAACACTACGTTCCTTTTGCCTACCCAGCTTTGTGCGGAATACAGCGTGAAGCTGATATAAAAACATTACTTTAAGTAACGATATTTGTAAAATCTCAACGGCTTTGTAATTTTTTTTTTCCTATTGCTTTTGAACGCTTATTAATTTATGAATAACGACAGCCTTTCCATAAATAATATATAAATAAACAAACTCATATCTCAATAAGTTTAATACATATATAAATGTTTAATGTATTGAAATTATAAATTTAGAAATCTAACTTTTAAAGTTATAAATTCGTTAAATAAGCCCTTAAATTGTTAGATTCCGCATACAACTACGCAGCCTATAATATAATATATACCTTTGTTGCTGAGCTTGAACCTTTTTTCTTAAATCAGCGATCTCTTGTTCAGATGTCATAGAAAGAGAAGACGAGTCGAGTAGATCGTTGTCTGGAACTCCTTCTTCCAAGAGTCGTTCTAAAGGCACAGGGGATCGTCTTCCACTACTTGATAGAAAAGATTTAGACAATGGAGGCGATGGAGCTGCTTCAGATCCCTAAAACATAAGTTTTTATTAAGTTTTTTCATTAAACATTAGTCATCGCCCGCAATTTTTGTTCGGGTAAGATGTAAAATGAAAAATCTTGTATTTCCCGTTCTCGTAGAAATTTTAAGAAATCCTTCCTAGTGGTCTCCAACAATTAGTAACCGACCTACATGACAAATTTAATTTTTTTAAGTTTCATACGTACGTTTACTATCACTGAGTCACTGAGTAGCGGAAGTGTTCTTATATATTAAGTATATATTAACATTAAGTAGATATATAAGTATGAAACATAATTTTAAAATAATAATAATTGAAAGCATAAAGTGCTTTAGTATGATAATTTCGCTGAAGAGTTTCTAGGTCGAACATACTGTCCACTTGTACTGGTACTTGTAATAATCCCTGTATTACGCGTCAGACATACGTAAGCCTTTGTTAGCATCAGTAGGTGAAACGTGCTATATGGCATGTATGACATTTTCATTATAAAATATGGATATTCATGTAACGTTATTATTAAATCTACTTACTGCACGTGAAATAGAAAAAGAATGGAAAACTTAATTGAGTTGTTTTTTTATTACATAATTATATAAAATTTTCGCATCATTACAGAAAGGTTAATGATTTTTTTTATCCGGTTCACGCTGTATCCTGACTTGAACAGGTTACGCAAAGGAAACATGGTGTTAAGACACACCATTCCTCAGTTTCCGTGTTGAGTGTCCGTGTTACATTCTCCTATTCCACTAAATACAGTATGCCTAGATGAAGGCATAAGTCTCTTTTTTCTTAATCAATGAAAACTATACAAAACTACTAACGTCACTATTTTCATGTGTCTCACATATATGTATGTGCATGTATGCCTTAGCAAAATCTCCCGCGTAGGGGATTCAACACTTTGCACAATAATAAAAACAAGATCACAAAAAAAACATTTTAAAAAATGGAAAAGGGCCTAAACGACAAAAGTCTGTAGAGCGTTAAATCAATTCCATTTACTATTTGGGCATTTGCTAGCTCATAAACAAACAAAAAAAAATCTTGCAATTTGAAACCTTTTCAAATAAGTCTATTCTAGTACTACTATACCAAGTAGTCTCAGTAAAGTGTAAGGTTAAGTTAAAAAAAAAGAGTAGCTATCAAACTTAAATTTTAAATTAATTTACATTAAAGAAGTATGTAAGTTTTTAAAAATACCTCTCCTTCCTCTCTTGGTATGAGTGATACATTTATATCCATTTCGCTATCGCTGCCATCTTCCCGCGGTATTACGGGAATCGTGTACTTATCACGGTTAGAATCCTCATTGGACTTTCCAGCTTTCACATTTTCCTTTAACAGTGCTAGCTGCTTGTTAAAAATCTCTGTTTCTTTTTGTATTTTTTCTTCTAATTCACTTATTTGTGACTTGTAACATTGAGTTAAAGTTGACACCTAGTATAACAATCAAACGAAATAAATAAATTATGCATTTTAATATATATTTATTGATTAAGTTATGATTTTTAATGATACATATTCACTAGCATAAAACACATATTAAAAAGACATAAGCTTTGAATTTGAAATTAAATAAGACCATACGAAGCAGGCATTTAATGAGTGAGCAGATTTCCACACGCCCCTCCTTAAATAGGACGCAAGGTTTCTAATGAGCGGCAAAAAACGAAAAATTGGAATTTAAAATTTTAACTTTCTTAGACGAGCAAAAACGCTGTTCGCCATTTTAGTCAACAATTTAGTATGTCATCTAAATAGTATACAAAAATGTGTTACATTACCTGTAACTTTTGCTGTGACCGTTCCAAGTCTAGTTGCTGCGAGAGGCGCGCGAGGTCCGCCTGTAGGCGCGCCGTGCGCTGGTGCGCGCGCGTCGTCTCCGCGCTCGCCTCCGCCAGCCTCTTCCTTCCCGTCTCTACTTCGACGTTCAAATACGAATACTGCTCTCTGTTGGAAAGTTACATAAATATTTATCTTCATGCTTGCTCGCCTTTCCGCATATCGTAGGGTAGACTGCGGTTTGTCATTTGTTTCTTACACCGTGTTTTGATTGGTCATAGCGGGAAAATATAAATAATAGATTTCCATGGGTTAGCTCGATCTCACGACCGTCGCGTTTACAGCATGAAGTTGTCCCATTGCGCCACAACGGCCTATTTAATTAACTAAAAATATTGATTACATCTAGTAATCTTGTTGATTGTCGTAGTGGGTTCTATTTCCACTCAGGGGGATTTGCGGCATTGAATTTGCCACTCAACATGCAATGTCTCGACAATTTGGGAGAAAGTAAGCAACGAAATGTTTTAGCACTAGGTTCCACTACATCTACTCTAAAAAAAGAAACAAAAATATGAACTTACTGTTCAGTGGCAAGTTTTTGATTTAAAGCCTCCACTTGAGACCTTAAAGCTGCTGCTTCTTCCTTTAATTGTTCCTCTTGGCTGTGATCAACTGTCTGGTTTTGGCGCAAAACTGCCTGTGCTCTTACCTACAACACAAAAAACAAAACACTAAGTGAATTTGATGAAGCCATTCATAAGTTACATCACACGAATTTCATGATTTTTGGCCCCTTTGTCCCCATCGCGTAACAACTCTAGAAATTTGTGTGCCTAAATTATATTATGAAATATGGTAATCTCGATGTAAAGTTGTGAGGGGTCCCCTCCCGACCCATTGTTGCAGTCATACTCGTAAACTGCCCCCTTTCGGCTTAACGTATGACGTAATTTAGGAATATGAATCAATAAAGCTTCACGCTGTATCCCGCACACAGCAGGGTAAGCAGAGGGAACCTAGTATCAAG
>FAPJ01002703.1:0-10504 GCA_001485985.1 Heliconius ethilla aerotome | reverse complement strand
GTCTGCATTATTTTTATAATAAACTTACTTATTGGAAATAATAAGAAACAAAAATAAATCCAACATAAAAAACCCATCAAGTTTATGAAAACAATAATCTTATGATTCATAATTATAATATGTATTAAGCCTTTTCAACTAAATGAAACGATTTACAAATTTATGTGTTCGTATCTACTAAATACCTATACAACAAGGCATGCCAACAAAAAACATGATAAACACATTTGTAAATGTAATCAACTCTATGTCGGTCGTTCTTAGATAAATGATTATTAAAATTTGAAAACATTTAAGGCTTTGGAGGATCAAGTAAGACTTCAGTATTTTATTTCACATAGATAGATAGATCATAATAATAAATATAATAAATAAATATATAAGTACACTACCATTTGACAGGGGCATTTGAATTTATTTATGCTTAACTTAAACATATTAAAGATATGGTTATGCCACAGAACCAGTTAGTCAAAAAAACATCTAATTTCTAGACAAATAAGGCACCTTTTTTAGCTGCATCCCATTCACAAATAGAGAACGTGCGACCTACAATAAAGAAACTCCATCGCGCAATTTCCGTCGAATTTTTGATCCAACTCAACGTCGCGCTTCGCCTTGTGAATGAAAATATTAAATATTTCATTTTCTTGAGTTTCGAACACACAACCGTCGCGTTTATTAACGCTTGTGCCCCTACGCCGAGGCAGACGCATAATTAAATAAAAAATATTTTCATATAAATTACCTAGATGAATTTGGGGAGCTTTCACAACTCAACATTTCTCTTTCTTCCGCTGCTGTAACATCGGGTATGTTTTTAACCTGAAATAGAGAAAATTATAAACTTATAATATTTTATGTATAATTGACATTTTTCCTAATATAATGTAGTATAGCTTTAATTTTCCTCAATGTTTGCATTATTATGCAGTCTTTAAAATACAACATATATAGCATACGGCGTAAAAACGCCATATGCTATGCCAAACTGGAATGGAGTAACTTAACATTAGGTTCCTAGGTTTTCTCTGCCTACCCTGCAACATGAAAATAAATTAATAAATATAGAAAGCAAATTATGATATTATTTACAACTAAAAAAACAACAAAACAACTTTCTTAAAAATCCATGTAAGATATAAAACATTATTTATAAAACATATCACTTTTGTTAAAGCGCAAAACCAATTAAGCCTAGAGTTAATTATCTTCCCAAGTTATGTCACATTGTTACAAATTTTATTTTTGCAATTAATAGATTATTTTTATTGACATTAGCATTATTGCATTTGCAATTTCTTAAACTTATAACAGATGTTTTCTCATTATCCTAGTTGATTAAAAAACAATTATGTCAAAATTATATATATGCCTACAAATATAGAAAATTTAAATTCTATCACCTAATTAAAATATTATAAAAAGTAATTATTTCTTACCAAATCCCTTAGAAAGTCAAACCGCGACTCAGAAAGTATACATTGCTTCACATGAGACGGACTGAGGGTCTTTGCATGCCTTTGCATTGTCACTTGCATTGCTTTACTTAGTAGAGACTCCACAAACAGCTCTAGGGTGCGAGGTGTAATTATGAACAGAGAATGTTAAGGAAATTGTATATATTATAGCATTTGCTAAAGTATTCAAATATAAACAAAGTGTAGGCAGAGGGAGAAAATTAATTTATGGTGATTTTTGAATGGTGGCACTCAATGCTATGCACTTTGTGTACTAGAGAAGGTAACTATAAGTAATTTAAATATAGTAATTTCCTCAAGCAAGGATTGAACCTACAATCATTGTTTAAAGTCAGATAGATATTTATGTTCCTATAACATAACTCTCAAATTATTTTATGAATAAATAACATATTAATAAGCAAATATCTTCACATAAAACAATTAAATTTATTTATCAAAAATTTTAATCTAAAAGTCACAGGTGATGATAAAAACTTTCTTGGAATTGTTTATATTTTATATAATTATACATATATTAATATGAAATATAAACTAAAATCAATGAATATATATTATAAAATATTTGCAAGAGTATAGTTTATAAAGGATACTTTTATTTTTACACTGTATTCAACATCTGGCAGTGTAGGGGGAGGAAACACAATGTTAAGCACCTCCATTTTTCACGCACTGCCTTATTTCAAGACATTGCATGTTGAGTTATATAATTAATTGTTGTGCTTTATTTTGTTACCAAGGGGGAATCAAACATACAACCATCACATTTATAGCCAGAAGCTGTGATTCTGTGGCATGATGGCCTCATAATTAAAATATGAATAGTTCAATGCGCTATGAAGCTATGAAAAGGTACAAGCATACACATAGTTAAATTAATTTGCATAAATATAATATTACCTAAACAATATTACTAGCAATTTAGTTAAAGGTGAATGTTATTTAAATTACAATATTTCACATAACTCATTTCTCTAAATAATAGGTATTATTATGGTCTTTATTATAGTTAATGGCTCATAGATAAAATCATCATTACTAACAGCAGTTTATTGAAATTTACAGCCTGATATCTCTACTTTTATACTTTTAGTAATAAAAATATATAAAAAAATATCTTTAAAAGTCTTTGTATCATTTCTTTTAAATAGACAAGACAACAATCTATACTTTATTATTGTTTAGGTTCAAGACACACATTTATAAGACAACTGCCTTAAACAATATTATCAAACTAGATAACTGCGCAATATTCAAAAGGAAAAATAACAATAGCAAGAGGATCTGGCAATATAAATAATGTCACCTAGAGAAGTCCTTACATACTATATATGAATGTTTGTATTATATACAACGATTTTATTGAAGTCAATTGAAAAGGATATAGATCATAATTGGCACAGCTTGTGCTACCTTTCCCACTTCTTCGTCAGTCTGCATTATCTTCTTAATTCGTCCCTATAAGCAAACAATGTCATGATATCACCAATCTCTCATAGAACCGACAAAAACAAGCCCCTTTATCTTGTTATTATGGACGTTTTCGGCAACTTTAAACTTACAGCTGGAAACCTGGCATTGTATTTTCTTTTCTTCGACGGCATAGCGATGATCTGGTCACTTTAGCACTATTTTAAGATTAAAATAAGCTCACTTCGCCATAGCACTGTTACACTTCTCGCGCATTTTTGAGGTTATAAAAGGGGGACGTTCGCAGCCTACTTCATTTATATACCAATCTGACAGTTTTCCACCTCTTTTTACAAACAACTTTTCAATTATATGGCAATTGTTTTGTTTATTATCTATCTGTCTTAATGTTGTATAAAGTTAAATATCACCACGATTATTTTAATATTTATAATATATATATTTTTTTATTTACTATCTATTAAGTGTAGTTAAGCCTTAGTCTTTTTTATAATAACTTACCATCATGATATTAATTATTAATTATGAACATTAATAGTTTACTTTTATGGAAAATTATTATAATTAAACTAGAATAATAAAACATGTTTTTCTGGCAATTCTTAACCTAGACTTTATACTTTGCATAAAAAATATTTACATATTAATTGTTAATCTAAAACAATATAAAACGACAACACTCGCAAAAAGAAACTTATCAGGGGCTTCAGGCCTCAGCTTGTGGAGTGTCATTTGTCAACTGTCAATTGACATGCAAAATGGCGTCTTTATCGAGGTGCGTTTTACTTAAATTAAACAATTGTTTTATACCTAAATATTAATACTATGTTGGTCTAAATAGTATTTCATATCGTTCATGTTGAACGAGAAATATAACTGGAAAGAATTTAATTCGATCTTATAAATTTACGTGGTTATGTTTGTGTCGTTAATGTTTTATAAAAGTATGATAAATATAATCAACTATTTTACTTACATATTATTTGTCTAAAATTTTGTAATTTTTTTCTTAGTATTGCAGTACTTAATAAAAGAAGAAAATATTAAGCTTCATATAATTGGAAAATTTAAATTTCTACTTTTATTTCAGTTTGCTACCAGCTCCTGTTCAACAAGTGTGGGATAGGGATGACGAACTAAAAGCAAAACGAGTTGGCAGTGCTCTTGTGGTATCACAAACTAGCGTTCCTCCATATGGCCAACGCAAGGGTTGGGTCCCTCGAGCAGAAGAAGATTTTGGAGGTGATTTATCTTTATATATTTTATGGCAATGGATATTTCCTAAAGGAGTATTGTTCTTGATAAGCTTTATTTTCTATATACAAAGTTGTTCGTAGTCATTACTGTTTTCAAATTGCGTCCCATAATTTCTATATCATGTACTATATTTTACTCTCATTATATGTATTTTTACTTTATACATTTCTTTTTTGTTAGTATATGATTTTGTAAAATTAAATTTATTTAAAGGAAAAGTACAACAATATTTTTTTTATAAATAAGTAAATAATAAAAGTAAAAACAACTAACAGAGAGAGGAAATCTATCTCTTCCTTCCAGTGCATTGCATTCCACACTGTCTTCCAAAAAAGGATAATGAAATAATTTAAATACAATAACCCCTAAGTGTTCACATCTACAACCATGTGTGTTTGAAATGTTGTTGAAAACCTGCTTAAAATCGGTAGCTGTCCGACTATGCCAAAACAGCTTCAAGTTAATAATCATTTTATGGATCTATTGATTGGCTTATGTAAAATGTTTACTGTACTGCTTGCACTATATTTCCTTAAATGAAAAAAAGTATATATATATATATATATATAAATTTGTTCTAGATGGAGGAGCTTTCCCAGAGATCCATGTCGCTCAATATCCCCTCAGCATGGGAGCGAGGGGTAAAGAGAGCACATCCAATGCGTTAGCAGTACAGCTAGATGAATCGGGCAAGGTCAAGTATTCAGCCATTGCCAGACAAGGACATAGTGCTGATAAGGTGATAATGTAGATTTTTTATTTTTAAAATTTTTACAGTTTTATTCCAAGTCAGAAAAGCTTAACTCTGGATTTTCTCTGTCTGTTGTGCTGTATGTATAATAAAAGATAAAGCTAAAATAAATGCTATTGCTATGTATACATGGAGAAAGCATCTGATTGTAAATATAAAGGTTGAGGATTAAATTCACACTTGGAATAAATTATTTTCATTTCCAAGGGTTTTTCCTGCCTTTCTTACCTATCTTGCTACATGCTGCATGTTTAATTGTTAAACAAAAACAAACAAACATTGTCTTTCTTTTTCTTATTTAGAGCTTAACAAATGAAATTAGATTTATTAAGTTACTTTTTTTATTTCCAGATAATATATTCAAAGCTCACAGACTTATTACCAGCAGAAGTGCTAGCAGAGGATGATCCTAGCTTACAAAAGCCGACAGAAGATGATATTCAAGATATAACAGAGAAAACTAAATTGGCCTTAGAGAAATTAACTAATGCTAAAATATCAGCTGCCATGCCAGTCAAAGCTGCACCTAAAGCTGTGAGTTGACTTCTTTTTCTTTTCATAGTTAGATTTTTTTAAAATTTTGAATTAGGAAGCATTTTATACACTTATTAAGTGTAAATTTTTTAGATGTCTTAAAAAAATGCCAAATTCTGCATACATTGACTATGCCGATAGTGACCTCACTACAGAAATTCAAGTCAGAAAGAAGTAGTATTTCTCTTACTACTTTGTGCATTGCCTATGTGTAACGCATTTAGTAGATTTCAAAATAATTAAAAACTCATTGAATGAGGTTGACATATTCAACAAATCCTTATAGTATACACGCAAATGCTACTTAACCTGTCATATGGGGGATTTAGTATGAAGTGGAAATAGAAATATCTTCTCTTTTAGAGAAGGAACAAATAACTATGTAGGTCTCTGATAGTGCATTACATTTTTAGGCACCCGCCCAATACATTCGGTACACACCAGCACAGCAAGGTGGAGCTTTTAACTCCGGGGCTAAACAACGGGTTATTAGGTTAGTATATACAAAGTGTTTTTATCTTTACCACTTTAAATGAAAGCACAGTTGTAACTACTCTATAAAAGTCTTATACAATTAAAGCAAAAGATATTTTGATAAAAATGATAAAGTGATTTTTTTCAAATAAAATTAATAATAAAATTATTATCGTAAAATAAAACACCTTTTTGTTAAGAATGACATTAACAGGTGTAAACTTCTCGTACATGTCCCTGGCTCTGTTCCAAGCTCCTGGTCCTACAAAACTTCCTCCACATTGGAACCTACTAATGTTAAGATGTTTAATTATGCTATAATGTTTTCAGAATGGTAGAAGCCCAGTCAGATCCAATGGAGCCTCCCCGCTTCCAAATCAACCGCAAGATCCCGCGTGCGGCCCCCTCGCCCCCCGCGCCCGTGCTGCACTCCCCGCCGCGTAGGGTGTCCGTCAAGCAGCAGCGCGATTGGAAGGTGCCGCCTTGTGTGTCGCACTGGAAGAACGCTAAAGGTGACTACACTGTACTGTATTACACTGTGGACAAATGTTACTCATATTATTAATATTATAGTTTTTTTTGGGTTGTTTATATTGCAATAAGGCTCAAGACTATAAACAAATGGTGGATGGGTGTTATAAGTATTTAAGGGCACTGCTCCTATAGGAGCCACGCTCCTTCCTAAACGAAGTCTGCTGCAGACCTTCTATTCGTCAAAGATATAGTATATTAATAAATTTTTAAACATTCCAGGTTACACAATACCCCTGGACAAACGTCTAGCGGCAGATGGCCGTGGCCTACAACAAGTACACATAAATGAGAACTTTTCTAAACTGGCTGAGGCTCTATACATAGCCGATAGGAAGGCAAGGGAGGCGGTGGAAGCGAGAGCACAGTTAGAAAAGAGAGTGGCGCAGAGAGAGAAGGAGAAGAAGGAGGAGCACTTGAGAATGTTGGCACAGAGAGCCAGAGATCATAGAGCTGGTTGGTTTAGCTATGTTTTATTTATGAGTATGGTGGTAGCGTAAGTTTGAATAAAAAACGATTTACTTAACGCTAGTTAACCCTCTGTTAAAAAAAACATAAAAAAAAGGAATAGCAACCACCCATGTTTACTTGAAAAATATTTACATTTTCCAGGTATCCGTAACCCGGACGAGGAACCCGAGGAGGATCCCCTTGCAGCACCAGGTCCCGGCGAAGGAGATCTATCCGCCGCCGAGAGGGATAAGTTGCGGGCGGACAGACACCGGGAAAGGCAGCGGGATAGGAACATAGCGCGTGCAGCGCCCGATAAACGGTGAGTAATGGAGGAGTGTTGAGATTCATACAAATATTACAGCCAGAAACTTCAAATAAATATTATATTTAGCATATCTGTAGGGATTTTAGAAATTTATTGTGCATTTAACATTCTTATAGTGTCATGCCAGAAATATAAATGATGAATTTTAATTAATTATTTTTGGATATCTTGGGAAAGCTTATGAAAATCTCCCGAAAAATAATACATTTAGGAGTTATGCAACTGGAATATGTAAGTTTGATTCCATTATGAGGAAATGTATTTTAATTAAGTAGTATTCTCATCTAATTAGACAGAGCAGTGATGATCTTTGCGTCTAAATTACGATAAAAAAAAAAACTCGGTTATATTTAATTATCATTAAGTTATTTCTATTTAATATACTGTGTCCCACATATTAACACATTCCATTCTCCCCTTTCTACCTGAATTTGAGCACTTTCAAAATATTTTCCAATCATAAGGAATATGTTGATAGTAAAATAAATACCATATAATTATTACTCTAATATTTATCTATTGTATTTCAACAGATCCAAGCTAGTGAAGGACCGTGAACGTGACATTTCAGAACAAATAGCTCTAGGCCTACCAGCTAAAACTAATCAAGGAGGGGAGGCCATGTTCGACCAGAGATTGTTTAATAACAGCAAGGGAATGGATAGTGGTATGTAATGTTTTTTCCTTTTTAGGTAAATCTCAATTAAAACATTAAATTACATAATATATTTGTTCTGAAACTGACGTCAATATTCTCATACTTATCTTTATTTACTTACAAATAATAAAAGTTGTGATAAATATATAGGTTATATTGTCTCAATATAATGTATTTATAATAAAGTTCCAATTATGCTTAATACTTCTTCTTAGCATTATTTAATTACTATAAATTTTCAATTATACAAGAGATATAGAAAAATATCTTTCAGTTTTGCTTTAAAACATATCTTTATTATAATAAAATACTCTTCATAATTTCTCGATTTTAATGGTTTTTTTTAAGTTAAATGGACAATTGTCACACTAACAATAGTTTTTATACTGCAACATTTTAAAATATGTTTCTAGTCTTATTTAAATCGTAATTACTCTAAATTGCCAGGTTACGGTGATGATGAAGCCTATAATGTGTATGACAAACCGTGGCGCAACCAAGACTCCATAGGTTCCCATATTTACAGACCATCTAGAAATGCAGAGAAGGACAATTATGGTGATTTGGATAGCTTGGCCAATAATAAACGGTAATATGTGTTTTTATACAATAGCTTTTATTTATATGCGACTTATATTTTATAGCTAAATTGAAATAATTACTTCTTGTGGAAAAAGGAGCTAGGCACACACATGTAATATAGCCTACTTGCGACTCAATCGCGGCTTTGCCCACTTAAACGCATTGTTATATTATAGCCTTTGTCCATTTATTGCGAAAGTTGTATCCGGTGTATACTATATAATATTTCAATTAACATAGAGGTATTCCAAAAGGTGCGGGGTTAAACCCTGCGTTGTTGTTTTAGGCTTTTCAATTTATTGGGGACCCATAAACACCCATTTTTGCGATGTGTTTTAATCCTATCCTAGGCTTCTAATAAAATACAATGAAAAATATTTTTTTGTGTATGATACCGCTGGAAGTCAGGCTGGGCTTGTAAACAAATACCTATGAAGACAGTACTGTTTAGTAATTTTTATAATGTAAATTAGTTTATTTGTCATATTTTTCCTTTCGTTTCAACAGCTTCGTAGCAGACAAAGGATTCGCAGGCACCAGTAGTTCTAACACACGCTCCGGACCCGTTCCCTTTGAGAAAGACGCGTCTAGAGAAGAGCCGGTTAGTTTATATTATTAAATAAAACAGTTTAATATTATCTTCCGCATATAGAAAGGGGAACCCTCATGTTTAGATACGCCGTTGCTCATGCAGTGCTGTTGTTATGTTTAGAAGAAAAGAGCAGGATTCGTATCCACCGCCGTGCTTGACGTTAGACGTTATGCTTTCGTTTTTCAATAAAAATATTAATATTGCTTTCTCAAATATTTTTTCAGTGGAATTTGTCGAAAACTGCCAATTCTACTTTAATATGTTTACATTTATATAAAAGAAATATTTTTTTTTAATAATAATATAATGTTAATTTGTTATTTCTACAGTCTCGCAACCAAATCGAAGCGGATCCGTTCGGTCTGGATCGGTTCTTGAGCGAAGCGAAGCGAGCGGACAAGAGTGGCAGGAAGCGAGACCACCACGACGCGCCTCACGCGAAGAAACGGAGGGATTGATCACCATTGCCATTGGATTAGAGAAGGTAGACAAGTTTAAAGATAGGTGTTTGAACATTAAATTTTCGATTTTTTTTTGGTTATTTTTTAAAGATTTTTGGATATTGAGTTGACTTAATAATGTTACAGTTGTGTGTTCAGTCAAGTGATGTATCATAGCGATATAAATATTAAATGTATCTAAAAGCATATATATTTACAAAATTACAAAAATTTAAATAAACAAACCTGCGTTTCTTGGAAACCATCCTTGAAATTATATATTTTATTACTATTACTGTAGTTTGCAAAAACTATCTAAATTTAGTGACATATTATAATATTTTAATATATGTAGCAATTTTTTTATAATATTATTATTATTTTAATACAGGTCCATGAAATCAGTGTTCAACATGTTGCCTTTTATGAAGCAAGAAGTAATAAATCTATTAACAACTGGCTAGCAAAAAAAACATCAGTTTAATTTCATATGAAAAACTTCAAATTTGTGACTACTTAGCTAGGTTTTGAAGCTACTAGTATATCTAATCATTATATAAAATCTTAGAATACTCAGGGTTATTCCCAGCTTCTTCAGTAGGCAGAGGGAAACTAGTATTCGGACACTACATTCCCCACTTTCCGCTGAATTCCAGGCATTGCATGTTGAGTGATGGAACTTAGCCGCGTTTTGTTCGCTATCTGTTACAGGCTTTTTCGAATCGTCCTATTACATACAAATTTCAATGTCAGTCCTATAGTACTAGAGACAGGTATTTAACATTTTTCAAAAAAAAAGTTTGAAGTCAACAACTATTGTGTGCCAGCCATCATTCAAAACTCAATTGACTTTGAGATCACACAGAGTCAAATAATTTTATTCAAAATAAGTAAATAAAAATAAATATTAAAAATAAGTAAAATAATACATATTTTATTTTTTGAACGTCAAATAATTTACCACCTTTTCATTTAGTTAGGGAGGCGAAGCAGCA